>JAPIVC010000483.1:45000-60982 GCA_030586385.1 Camponotus fellah | reverse complement strand
TTTACCAATCAGAACATCTCCCTCCACTTCACTTAGCCACGCCTACGTCACCAGAGGCAGAGTGACAGATTGTTCTTTTTCACACATATAATACACATTTTTTTAAATTATCCATTTTATAATCGTTTTGTGCAATAAAAGTAACATAATGTTTAAATAATGTGATATTGTTTAATGTTTAAATAATGTGATAATGTTTAAATAATGTGATATTGCATTAATGTATATGTGATATAAATTTTCTTTAATAAATGTATTGCTTAATGTTCGCGAATGAATGCGTCGTCGGAGGCGCGCAACAGAGAGTTTTGTAAAGGACACCACACGATTGAAATAAAGACGAGCTACGACACGTATATTTTTTTGTATTTTTTAAGTTTTATTTTGAGACACCACATAATTAGAATGTAGAAAAGTTAATATATACAATTATTTCAGAGAGTAAAATATGAGGACGCGCTAAGTCCTCAAACTGTTGAACGGAGCAACGAAGCGGTTATTGAAAACGGCTTCACTGATAGCGAGCGGTTTTAACTATAAGCGGTTTAACAAAGCGGCGTAAAGTGCGAGACTCGAAAAAGTGCAAGACTTCGGTGGGTCCACGCTTATTCTCGGTGCCCATTATATAGCGAGCGGAATATTGGGTCCGTTGCGACGTGGACCAATTAATTTCGTATTTTAGCGGTGACCTCAGGGCGACGTGCATTATTGGCCGCTGATGAAGTCTGACATCGATGTTTTAGCGATTGACATGTGCGTGATCTTTTTCGATCAGCTGATTGGCAATTAGCTGATCGTGACGTATGGGCGCGCATGCCCGTATATTGTGTTGACTTTAGCGATAGTTGGCATTGTTTTGCCAAATGTTTATAATGAGCGTTTCTTATACGGCGCAAAAAATGTAAGATAACTCGAACGTTCGAGTTCTTCTGGTAAATTGAAGGCTCGAGAAGATTCTTGATGCCCGTTAAATTTGAATTCTTAAAATAATTACGTAATTTAGATCAATCACACTGGCAATTTATTGGTTGATACAGAATCACAACGTTTCGAATTCTTAAATTATAATTGCTAATTGATTTTTACTTATGCGATTTGCCGAATCGAGATAATTTCTACGATTTTCGAACACTTAAAAAAATGTATATTTCTTTTTAATATGTAAATTCAAATTTTGTATACAATCTCTTTTTCATCTCCTTATTACGTCTATATAAAGTCCGTTTATATCTGTTATTGCTAATTTATGTCCATTAAACGTCCATCAGATATCTTTTGGACACGTCAGGGATTAATTCAGGTAGCAAGCATACTTATTTTGACGTTTCAAATTGGTCATTTACTGACTACTTTTGACGTTTTTATGACGTAAAAATGAAAGTCTAATGTCACAAATTGTTGACGTCACGAAAAAAGTTACATTTTGACGTCATTTCATGACGTCTTTCTTGATTAATATAATGACGTTATTAAGATGTTCTTAGGTTCTGCTCACATAGAGAAAATATTAGAAATAAATATTAAAGTATTAGAAATAATAATTATTTTAAAATAATTATTATTTCCAATATAATATTTATTCCTAATATCTTTTTTATAGTGCGCAGAGTTTTATTATAGTTAACAATTAATGAGTGCGCGCGCGCACGCACGCACACATATATGTATATAAAACTTGGATGAAATATGTAAATATATGTATATATATTATTTTTTATTATTATTATTTTTATTATTAATTTTAATATATAGAAATTTATTAATATATTATACTGATATAATCATTATAAAATAAATTGTAAACTTATTATAATAGTCATAATATAAAAACTTATCATTAATTTTTACAATCATAATGTATATTTGTGATTATTAATAGTTATCTTAAATTGCACAATATGCTTGTTAAATTATTTGAAACAAATGTTCACAAATATTAAATTAAAAATTAATAATAAAACAATATTAATCAGAATGTATGATTGGAAAACAAACATAACTATTATCATTAATATAAGGTATTACAATACATTTGCTGCTAATGAGACTAATAAGTCATATTTTGAGATTACTGAAATTTTTGAGAATATATATATTAAGTAGCAATGAGTCGCATGGATATAAATGTAATGGTGATTGTTTAATAAAATGTTTTCCAATAATAAAAATATCATCTTCTGTTGTTTCTACAATATTATGTATTTCTATTATTTCTGTGTTGCCTCTCAAATTACAATAACTATGTGCAATACTATAGCGATTGATAGAAAATGACAAATTTGTAAAATTGATTTTTTTATATTATTTGTTTACCATTGACAAGAAATATAGTTTAATAAAGGTCAATGAGGTCAATTTTTAAAAGTTACAAATTATTTAAAAGTAACCATTGTTTAAAAGTAACAAATTACAACTATGACCTATTCTGGGACTTATTAAAAATTTTCATAAATATGCACGAACGTCTTCAGGAAGTTATTCAAATACGAGGCGGGAATACACATTATAAAGCAATAACATACACATTTCTTCCGTGCAATATGTCTTATTTCTTCCGTCCAACACACACACAAACACACACACACACACACACACACACACACACACACGATGCACAAAATTCGACGAGCAACCTCCTCGTGGTGTGCATTGGGTAACGTTAATGCTGGCAGCAACAGCATAAACAGACTAAAATGCATGGGTAACTTTGACATGTCATAACTCCGCCAAAAAAAATCGTACAAACTTCAATTTTTTTTTAATTTGTGCGGAAATGTTTATAAAGTATTCTACGGTAATTTTTATAACGTTTGCGAGAAAAATTCATTGCACCCCGTGGAACGCGTCAAAATATGCAAGCTTTTTAAAATAAAACATGACCTCACTTTTAAGGAGATGGCGGGAAGGAGGAAAGAGGAAGTCGAAATATGACAAATTCTCTTTAAAGTAGAGACTTTAAACTTTAAAATAAAAAAAAATTATTCTGATACGACTATTTTTCGCGGAGTTATGATATTTAAAATTGAGTGAAATTTTGATAAAAATTTTTGTTGCGCTAATTTTGTTGTTCAGTGTATTTTAAAAAAACAAATTACCTCACACCAATCACTCGTGATTAACAATTACATGCATATAATCTAATAATAGTTTTATTAGTATTTTTACAGAGCGCAAACATGGACTTATTAGTTTTATGGAATATAATATTTAATAATAATGAAGAAAACGAAAATATGTTGCAAGTACGTCGTATAAGAGAGCAACATATTAGAATTAGCCACTTCTATGAAAATGTCATTCTTTAACAGGTAAGAAATACAAATACTCATTCTCATTTATATATAATATATATATTGTACTATTTTAACATTATATTCTTTTCTCATAGATTTTAAATCACATTTTCGTGTTACAAGAGAAACTTTTGAGCTGCTAATACAATATATGGGATCAGCTTTATTACAAAGAGACAATTGTCCTAAAATACTACCAATCAAACAAATTGCTATAGCTTTGTAGATATTTGACAATCAAGAAGTTTACAGGTTAGCTAATTTATAAAAATTAAGTATATACTCAGTAAACGCTAGATATTCCTTAAATATTCCATTCATATTCCGTTATTCGTATAATATGAATGAAATGTTTAAGAAATCTAGCGTTTACTGCATACGAAAAAATTTTTTTGTTATCCCTCTGTGTATACTAAAAATAATAGATGATTACAATCATGTTTAACACATATTGAATTAATGTAACCATTAATTGTTATTTCAGATCTGTTGCAGATCGATTTGGGCTATGCAAAGATACTACATGGAAGCGTGTATTTAATGTGTCTTACATACTGCAAGAATACGCTGAAAACTACATAAAATGGCCACAGCGAGTTGTTACATATACAAGAGCAATTTGCTACTATGAACAATTTTCCAGATGTAGTAGGTGTCATAGACGGCTGTCACATTCCCATTAGTGCTCCTATTGAGCACCCAGTTACATTAAACATTAAACATTAATAGAAAAGGATTTTATTCGATAATATTGCAAAGTATTTGTGATCATAAAATGAGATTCATTGATGTTTTTGCGGGAATATGTGACAGTGTTGATGCACGAGTGTGGCGCTTAAGTGATATCAAAGAAATGATTGACCATGATGTTCAAAAATATTTCCCACAAGATACACATTTGTTAGGTGATTCCGCTATTACAATATCTGCTCATTCCATATCGTGGCAATCGTCATTTGAATAATGTACAACGCAATTATAATACAAAATTATCATCAACTCGTATTACAATAGAAAGAGCGTTTGGGCTATTAAAAGGAATGATTTAGACAATTAAAATATGTATATACGTATTGTACAATACCGAAATGATATCTTTACTTGTATTAGCATGTTATATTTTATACAATATTTATATCGATAACGAAGATGAACGATTTGAAATCAATTTAGAGCCAATGGAAAACGAAAATGATCATAATAACGTTCTTTTACAAGGTGATGAAAAAAGAGATGTTATTGCACAGTTAATATATTAATTTTATATGTAATACGTATATATATATATATATATATATATATATATATATATACATATACAAGGTGTCAGGAAATTTTTGACCTTAACGAAGTAAGGAGGTAGATTGGCTCAAATTAAAAAGGAAGGATCTCTATTGTTTTGTGATTGTCGCCATAATTAATGAAAAATTAAATAAAGAAGATCGGCCAATGCGCGTGGCTAGAAGCACACGATGGCGAAGGCGGTCTGACTGTAACATAATGGCGGCACGCAGCGAAGCGGTGATTGGGGAGGGAAGAAGCCTTCGCCAAACACACTCATCGCTCCTCCCCATCCCAATCACCGCTTCGCCGCGCGCCGCCATTATGTTACAGTCAGACCGCCTTCGCCGTCGTGTGCTTCGAGCGGGATCCGTTAGTGCATGATGCGATAGTCCATGTCCCGATAGCACATGAAAAATTGAACACAATTCCCAATAGCCCACGTCCCGATAATGCACCAACCCGATAGCGCATCACCAAGTATAATTTTGCATGCAAAGATACACACACACACATACACACACACACACACACACACACACACACCCCGGGGGAATGCAAGGGGGAGCCTTCGGCCCCCCCTCCCGCACCCACTCCGTCCCCCTCGCTTCGCGTGTACAAAGTTGTACTTGGTGCAAAGTTGGTGCGCTATCGGGTTGGTGTGCTATCGGGACGTGGGCTATCGGGAATTGTGTTCAATTTTTCGTGTGCTATCGGGACGTGGGCTATCGCACCGTGCACTAACGGGACCCTCCCGTGTACTTCTAGCCACGCGCATTGGCCGATAGTCTTTATTTAATTTTTCGTTAATTATTGCGAAAATTACAAAATAATAGAGGTCATTTTTTCTTAATTTGAGCTAATCTATCTCCTTACTTCGTTAAGGTCAAAAATTCACTGACAGTCTGTATATATGACTTTGTATGATGTGATGTATACATATATTTACATGGCAAATAAATGTTTTTTAATGTATGAAATTCAAAAATTATGCCTTTATCATGACGTGTATGTATAATTATTAACGATAATTTGCAAAACATCTTTTTCCTTTTCTATAATATCAAAATTTTCAATTTGTAAAAAATCAATGAAAACAACGGTAATATTATAACAATATGATAATAGAATATATTTAATATATTGATAACACATACAGAATGTAAACATATTTGAAATAAATAAAAATTGCCTTTTTTTATTTATTAACACATCTTTCTTAAATTTTATCGTAAATTAACACATCAGTCTTTTACTTTAAATGTAATAATGAAATAAAATTAATCATATCAGCATATAAACTCGAAAATAAATATTTAAATAAACTTAAAATAAACATTTAAATAAGCATTTAAATTAACATTTAAATAAACATTTAAATATATATTTAAAAATAAACATTTAAATAAACTTAAAATAAACATTTTTGACTTTATGAATACATTTCGTCACTTTCATGTAATTCAGTCATCACTTTCTATAATATTATTAGTATATATATCTAAATATTAATAAAATTTGATATAATATATAATAATAATAATATGAAACATACTGAAAAAATAGCATATGTACTATACTTTATATTACTGCCTTATACACTGAAAAATGTAAAACTTTTACATATATTAAATATTAATAAATATTTAATATTAATAAATATTATTATATTAAATATTGTACATATACAAACATATGCAAACTTTTGTGTCACATGTAAACTGAAAAATAAAAATTCATAAAGTGAATAACATTGTCTTCTTCAAATCGTATATCATTGTACGACATACATATACATATATGTGTAGAGGTTAATAATTTAACAGGCTTCATTATTAATAATACTTAGTGCTTTCCATTTAATGACACAAGTCAACACAAGCATCATTATATCTTTGTTCTACATTCTATGAGAATAAAGATAGAATAATGCTTGTGTTGACTTATGTCTCTAAATAGAAAGCACTCACTATCTCTTATTTTACTGCTGATCATTTTTGTAAATTTCTTTAAATAACATTAAAAATCTATTTTGCATTTCTATGTTATCTTTATGATGTTTTTCTCTTTGTTTTTAAAGTTGTTCATAATATACTAATTCATTTTCTTATCTTGCACGTTTTCTGATATTGCGCGTATCATGAGAAGTAGAAGAAGAAGAAGTAGAAGACATAGAATTGGTAGAAGTAATGTTGGATTTTCATCGTAAAATTCATTGTTTTCTTTTATACATACATTTTCTTTGTGCAGTCTAAATCCACGTGTGTTTGAAGCAAGTGATAAAGATGTTACTTCGGATGTATTCATGAACTCGTCTATAATCTTAAATCAAAGTATTCCCAAGATACTTTAGCACTGCCAGTCTCATTATTAGCATCACGTACCGATTTATATTTTTTCAAGTTCTTCCATTTAACAGAACATGATAAGGATTTTACTTTAAACGACCAAACTGGCAGATAAGGCTTCATTTATTGAAAGTTTGACAACGTTTCGACCTTAAGTTTAGGTTCTTTTCAAGTCTATAATAAGAAAAATTACAAATAATTTAAAATGACGCATTAAAATTATAAACGAGTTTATGATAAAGGAACGCAAACAATAGTAATAACAAAAAGTATTCACGATGCAGGGAAGAATGGTGTAACATACCTTAGAAAACGTGTAAAAGAAGAATATTAACAATATGATAGTCACATTACATGTCAGAACGTCGACTGTGTAAAAATACAAAACAAAAACAGTGTCGACAAAGAGCAACGCCAATAACATCAAATATATCCTATGATATTATTATAAATAGGATTTAAATTTTCTGTGTTCTTTTGTAAATTAATTGCATTATCATGATTTTTAATGAAAAACATTTCGGCTATTTCTCTTTTTTTCGGTGTTTTTCAATATGCAAAATCGAAGGTGTTGTCTATCCAAAATTATGTGCAAAATCTGTTCTGTGTTTACTAATAACTGATTGCTAGGATGTAATTTAATATTGTTAATATGTTCTTTAATACGCGTATTTAGATGTCTGTTTGTCTGTCCAATATATGTAGCGTTACAATCCTGGCAATCAATTCTATACACAATCTCAGTCTTATTAAGTCTGCTAAGTTCATTCCTCCCCCGTTTAATAATTCTATCGAGTTTTTACGGTGTAACAGAACATTGTTCGTCAGTTACGTTGTAAGTTCTTTTCTTAAAGTTATTCGCTATTTCCTTCCATATTTTTTTGCATACTATTTTTCTTTTGTAGTAGTGATATATGTTGTCTCATTTCTTCTATCAGTAGTTTTGTCATTTGACTAGTTCATTGGTATCTACAGTTTTCTATAAAAAAATAAGAAATTTTCAGTGAAACAATTTAATAGTTACATTAATATCATCTGTATAATGTAAAAAATATTTTTGCCAAGTATAAATTTTTTCTGTTTCAAAGACATGGAATATATTTCAAAGCAAATGTTATTAATATAATTAATTTAACTATAACTAAAATAAACAC
The DNA here is from genome assembly GCA_030586385.1 of Camponotus fellah. NCBI lineage: Eukaryota > Metazoa > Arthropoda > Insecta > Hymenoptera > Formicidae > Camponotus > Camponotus fellah. The sequence goes on along the minus strand of JAPIVC010000483.1, from coordinate 52,906 downwards.
TTCGTTTTACAATATACATACCGGATTGCTTCTGTCTTCAAACATTATTTCTTTGTTTATATCCATTTGCAATTACCTTTACAAAAATATTATTTTAATAAACTAATATGTTAAAGATATTTTAAACAGAGTGAGGTTATAATCTATTTGTTTTTTTAAAATATATCAGTAAAACATTAATACATTTATCGCTCAATATATATTTAAAGAAGAATGAAAGTTAATTATTATGAGAATAACAAAAAGTACATACATACCTATTTTTCAATTTCTTTTTACTAGGACTGTGAATTAATTTTGAGGAATTTTTTTGTAAATTCAAAGCTTTATTGTGTACATTATTGTTCGCGAATAATTCGGGTATCGATAGGATCATTTAGAATCGGGCGCGCTGTTGCTAACAGTCTCACACGCGATGCCCGCCTGGCGGCCACCTCTCGAGCTTGCATGTCATGTGACCCTGTACGGGCCCAATGTGGGGCTTCTTTTCCGGAAGCTCCCGGTCAGTCGTTCTTATCACGTAGTGTATAGTGCACGTGCTTTGTGTCGCTCCCGTATCATTTCTAACGGCTCAACTTTCTCAACTGCTTTCTGCGTTTCTTGCTCAGCACTCATTTGTCTCAGTTCGGTTTTGTTTCTACTCAATGGTGTCGGAATCTATCATTATCAGCTCAACATACGAATACGCCTCACGATCTAATGTTATCGGCTCACTAAAGGAATACGCCTCACAGCACGATAGCCATTGCTCGCGCGTGCCACGTACTCATCTAGTTCCCGGCATCTAGAAATCATATTGCTTTCATCATATGGCTCATTGTAATGGAAGTGCGGTGTGTGAACGTAGCATACAACGACGGGCTCATCCGTACTGCTCAAGCGAACTTGTAGACTGCTCATTATCTTTACTTTTGCGCTCAATCTTGTATCAACCAGTTTTCACCGGCCATTTGCGTGTGTGTCCCCTCGCATTTGGCCGTCTCGGCCACGCGCGTCCGATGAGTCGGTGCGAACCGCGTCCAGTTAACATCCGTCGTCGATTTATCGATACACAATTATCGAACATTCTGATCCTTCGAGTCGGATCGTGTGTGCTGAAAAAGTCAATCTCGCGTGTGCCTACGTGCACACAGCCGGTGTTCACGTGATACAGATCATAACAAATCATAAAGGGCAAGCTCATCTACAATATCGTCATGTCTGACGATGGAAAAGGTATTCCAAAATCTTTTGGAGTGCCGACAGCAGATCAAGTCTCTAAGACAGCTCCATTATCTACGTGGATGCCTTAAGGATGCACCAGCTCATCGCCAGCCTGCCACTCACGGGTACTTGCTTACACAATCTTGGGATCTACTTACATCGCGCTATGAAAACAAGCGTCTCATAGTGCAATTTCATTTCGATAAACTTTTCGGGATCTCAACGGCGCAGAAAAACTCAAACTCATTAAATCTGCTTATTACTACAGTTTCAGAGACTCACAAGGCACTGCTCAATCTCGGTGTGACCACCACTCTCGGCGACAGCATGATGGTCTATCATGTCTCGAAACACTTGGACTCAGCAACTAGAGAAGCATGGGAATTCTCTCTCGGCTCTGCAAAGGAGTATCCCTCTTGGGAAAAGATGAGCTCATTTTTGACCGCTCGAGTGAGGGCTCTCGAAAGGATCGAGGCAGCAAAAGGAACAAGTTCACAGACATCCTGACAACACATTTTCTCACACAAAGGATCAAAAGACCAGCTCCAGGTCACGAACTGCGGCATTCGCTCATAGCTCAACCGCTCATCCGTGCGACCAGTGTCAAGGGTCTCATTATATAGTCACATGCGAACAATTCAAAAGGTTGCTGCCTATTGCACGCCGAGCCATTGTGAGTGAGAAAAGATTATGCTTCAACTGTCTAGGCAGGCATAATGTAAAGGCGTGCAGATCATCTCAGAAATGTAAGACGTGTGCTGGGCGACATCACACGATGCTGCATGATCCTGGCCACGCCAGCTCAACAAAAGACACCGCCCTCAACATCATCAACAGCTCAATAATTACTCGGTGCAGTCGCCCATACATGCTCATCTCAACAAAGTTTCCGCTCAGCTCTTCTCCGAATTGCGCAAGCCATCACCAAATTAACAGCTTATCCAGTGCGTCTGCTCATTGACTCAGGCTCAGAATTGATGTTTATTTCGGAACAGCTCACTCTTCAGCTCGGCCTTCCTCGCCATGCATCATCGCTCACTATCAATGGAATAGGAGGATCCCGATCAACTCAGACTCTCGGCTGCACTCAACTTGAAGTCCCTCCATTCTATGGAAATCGTGATCATTGAAGCACACATCTTAAAAAAGCTCACATCATTGATTCCATCTATCAAGGTAATTCCTAGTAACTGGCCACATGTTAACGGTCTTTCTCTTGCAGATCCTGAATACCATCGTCCTCGAGCAGTGGACATCATCATTGGGGCAAATCATTATGGCTCAGTTGTCAAGCCTCAAATCATTAGAGGTGACGTGACATCACCAGTTGCTCAGCTCTTGATCTTTGGATGGATTCTCATTGGACCAGTGAACGTGGCCAACTCAGCAAGTGTGCATGCTCACCAAATAACAGCTCATCAGCAAGATGCTCTTAATGAGCTTCTAACAAGGTTTTGGGAACAAGAGGAAGTGCCATCAACGGCTCAAACAACGCTGACTCCAGCGGAAGAAGAATGTGAGGCTCACTTTCAAGCTACTCACACCAGGGATACATCAGGACGCTACATTGTACGGATCCCACTCAACTTATCACCTTCAGCTCTAGGAGAATCTCGAGAGACAGTATCGAAATGTCTGAAACAAACCATTCGTCGATTGAGTAAGGATGTTCAATATCACCAGCTTTATACGAAATTTCTCAAAGAATATGAAGATATCGGGCACATGAGGAGATTCTCTGATGGGGGATCGGAACTCAGGAAAAACATGATTCTTCGGAATCAGGAGGGTTAAGGGTCCTGAAGAAAGATTCAATCAACCCGTCTTTGGCTCATCCACCATTCTACCTGCCTCACCATGGAGTGCTCAGACCGAACAGTTCATCGACGAAGCTCAGAGTCGTCTTTAACGACTCGAGTCCAACATCCTCTGGCAAATCCATCAACGACATCATGTACACCGATGCAAATCTGCTACTCAATATAATGGACGTGCTCATATGGATCCGTCATCATCCCCACATCTTTGCGACTGACATTACAAAGATGTTTCGGCAAATTAAAGTGCACAAGGAGGATTGGAATCTGCAGGATCTTATGGATTGATGATCAACTCAATGAGATTCCTTTCCATTTCACTACCATAACATACGGTACACGTGCAGCTCCTTTCTTGGCTACAAGAGTATTACTTCAACTGGTCAAAGATGAAGATAGCTCATTTCCACTAGCGGTTCCATCACTAACGCATGGACGTTATGTGGACGATATCTTCAAGGGAGCGGACACAATCTCAGAGCTCACAATTGTCGCTCATCAAATCATAGGATTGTGCAACGCGGGCGGTTTCCCTCTCGCAAAATGGCATGCAACGGATCAATAATTTCTCATCGACATCTTAGTATCATGTTCTCAAACGAATACGGTATCATTGGACGATAGCGAAACCAAATTACTCGGACTCAAATGGATTCCTCAGGAAGACAAATTTGCTTTCTCATCAAAGTTCAACTCACCAAGGAAGCTCACCAAACACCTCATACTATCTGAAGTGGCTCAGATATTTGATCCTCTCGGTTTGGTCTCACCGGTTGTAATAAATGCCAAGGTTTTTATTACAAGAATTATGGTTACTCAAGCTCGGCTGGGATGATCCCTTACCAGCCTCTCTCAGTATAAGGTGGCTTTCAATAAGAAACCAACTCAACGTGCTGGCCAGTGTCTTAGTTCCACGATGGTTCAATACGTGGAGTGATTCCGTGGGACTTCATGGTTTTTCGGATGCTTCTCAGCTCGCTATGGGAGCAGTCATTTATTTAACTTATTTAATTTATTTGACTCAACTCACTGTCCACAGGCTCACACTCAATATTGGTGTGCTCTAAGACGAAAGTAACACCTCTCAAAAGGTTGACGATTCCACGTTTAGAACTCACAGCAGCGCTCATATTCATCAAGCTCGCCGCACATGTCAAAGCCACACTGAAGCTCAAGGTAGGCGCAACTCATCTGTGGACAGATTCTCAAGTGACTCTCAATTGGATCAGATCGCACTCATCTCGTTGGAAGGATTATGTCAGGAACCGAGTAACGCAAATTCAAGAATTGTACACAGATATCACCTGGCGTCATGTTCCTGGCAGTATGAATCCAGCGGATTGTGCATCGCGAGGCGTTAACACCGATCAGCTCAAGGATCATCCATTGTGGACTGGGCCACAATGGCTCACTAAAGTTCAAACGGAATGGCCCTCTCAATCAGAATTATCATCATCCCTTGGCAACTCAGAAGCTCGGGCAGGAATCTCATTAATTGTCAGTGCTCCAAGCCCAGCATATCATTGGGACTTGATCTATCGATACTCATCGCTCAATACACTGCTCAGAATTACTGCCCTTTGTACAAAATTCATCGGCAAGCTTAGGAACTCCCTCAACACATCCCCATCTCTCACCAAAGGATCTACAACAACTCAGGCTCTTCTGGATTAAAGCAACGCAAACGGCATACTTCTCTCATGAAATTAAGCTGCTCACAAAGAGATCATTGTTATCACACTCTCATGCGTTTTCAAGACTCACTGCATTTATCGACAAAGGGGGTGTAGTAAGAGTTGGAGGGAGACTCAACGAAGCGCAACTCAATTACGAAAAAAAGCCTCCTGCAATTCTGCTCAGGAATTCTTCATTAACAAATTTGATCATTGATCAAGTTTCTCATTGGGCAACTCTCCATGGTGGTACTCAACTCATACTTTCAAGAATTCGCCAAACCACCTGAATCATTGGCGGAAGAGCTCCAGTTAAATCGCACATCCTAAAATGTGTTGTGTGCGCTCGACAAAGGGAGCACGAGCCCAGCAACTCATGAGTGAGCTGCCATTGGCGAGCGTGACACCCTCACGACCATTTTCTCATGCGGGAGTGGATTATGCAGGACAGATTACATTCAAATTTTGGAAGGGTAGAGGAGTTAAAACTCACAAAGGGTGGATGTGCGTTTTCGTATGCCTCACCTTTTCTGCTGTCCATCTGGAGGTGGTCAACTGAAGGCTTCCTCGCGACTTATCGACGATTCTCATCACGAAGAAGGCTGGCTCAAATAATCTACTCGGATTGTGGAACAAATTTCATCGGGGCGGATAAGGAACTCAAGAGGCTTTTTTCGAAAAGCTCAATGGAAGTAAACAACCTTATAACCGCCTTATCAAAGGAAGGAACCGAAAGGAAGTTCACCTCACCGTCCTCTCCCCATATGAGTGGAAAATGGAAGCCGGTTGTCAAATCGATCAAATTTCACTTATGAAGAACGATTGGAGAAATTCAGCTCACTTTTGAAGAATACTCTATCCTGCTTACTCAAATTGAGACAGTACTCAATTCGCGACCGCTCGAACCGTTAAATGACGATTCTGAAGATATTTCAGCGCTCACACCTGGACATTTTCTCATCGGGGGGGCTCTACATTCAGTTCCAGAACCATCATTAATTGATCTCTCAACTCCTAGGTTATCTAGATGGCAGCTCATCCAGCAGAAAGTACAGCAGTTCTGGTCTCAATGGTCGGCTCATTACCTACAACGTCAACAAGCAATCTCGAAATGGCATCATCCCTCGAATCACATCAAAATTGGAACATTGGTGCTGCTCACAGATAAAAGACTACCTTCAAAATGGCCACTTGCAAGAATGTTGGAGTTATACCCAGGAAAGGATGGACTCACCCAGATTGTCACAATCAAGACAGCGACAACACAGCTCACACGCCCGATTGTCAAGCTCGCTCCGTTACCAATTCGCTCATAGGCCAGTTTTACATCAGCAATAATTGCTGATGGCGGGCGGAATGTTCACGAATAATTCGGGCATCATTAGAGTAATTTAGAATCGGGCGCATTGTTGCTAGACGCCTAACACACAACGCCCGTCTGGCGGCGCCATCTTTCGAGCTTGCATATCACGTGATCCTGTACGGACCCAAAAGTGGGACTTCTTTTCCGGAAGCTCTTCCTCAGTCGTTCTCAACATGTATTAGTGCACGTGCATTGTGTCGTTCCCGTATCATTCTCACGGTTTAGCTTTTTCAATCGTATTCTGTGCTTTTGCTCCGCGCTTGCTTGTGTTAGCACGCTTTCTCTCTGCTCATCGGAATCTATTTTTATCAGCTCACTAGAAGAATACGCCTCACAGCACGAGAGCTGTTGCTCGCCCGTGTCACGTGCTCATTTAGTTCCCGGCATCTAGAAATCATATTGCTATAAGCTCATTATAACGGAAGTGTGGTGTACAAAAATTTAATTAATATTTAATTTTATTACAATAGTATTATTAATTATTATATATTGTAATTTATTTTATTTTTTATATATGTGTAATTAATAAATAAATCATATTATTCAGAAGTATTGATATTATTATTAATAATCATGATATTGATGATAGTCGATGATATGAATGATATATAAATGATGATACTGATGATATAAACTATTATAATATTGACGATAACAACAATGATAATGATAATAATGACAATGAAGATGATGTGTGAACGTCGCATACAACGACGGGCATCCTGCATTGCTCAACGTGGACCATAAAACGGCTCATCTTTACTATTTGCTCTCCAAACGAGATCGATTATTTCACCGGCCATTTATGTGTGTGTGTGTGCTTGTCCCCCTCACTTTTGGCCATCTCGCCACGCGCGTCCGAAAAGTCGGTGCGAACCGCGTTCGGTTACCAACCTGCCATCGATTATTTGATATGCAATCATCAAACAATTATTAAATATTATTATTTAATAATATTTATTAAATGTTATTTAAATATTATTATTAGATTAAATTCAAGATAAAAATTTAAGATAAAAATTAATATTCTCTTTAGGAATAGAATCTAACGAATTATTGTTGGAGTTACAATTATCATTTACTTTAAGATCAAATATGGATCCACATCGATACAACGCTCAAGGAATTAATAGTTGTTGCTGTTTTTCTCACTTTAAATAAATTAGTTTATAACATAAATAAGTTAATTATTACGGTTATTATAGTTATTGTTAAAATTATTATTTTGTTATCATAATTATCATCATCTTCATTGTCATTATTATCATTATCATTGTTGTTATCGTCAATATTATAATAGTTTATATCATCAGTATCATCATTTATATATCATTCATATCATCGATTATCATCAATATCATAATTATTAATAATAATATCGATACTTCTGAATAATATGATTTATTTATTAATTACACATATATAAAAAATAAAATAAATTACAATATATAATAATTAATAATACTATTGTAATAAAATTAAATATTAATTAAATTTTTGTTTTACATACAATATAATAAAATATATTGTAATACAATAAAATTAAAATATAATTAAATATAAAATACTAATTGTAAATAAATTAAAATAACTTATAATATAAAAAGTTTTCTTAAATAATTTTCTTTCTTCACTCTTCTTTTCCTCTTTTTGTACTATTTATTTTGTCAATTTTATAACTTTCTCGCCTTTACTGAAACAAAAGAAATAAATATTAATAATTTACATTTATTAAAAAAAATATAAGAAATTATATAAATAATACATACATACATACATACATACATACCTATAATTTATGTATACATATCTATATGTATACAGGGTGAGTTTTTTATCTTAAGATATCG
>JAPIVC010000483.1:0-40000 GCA_030586385.1 Camponotus fellah | reverse complement strand
GACACGGTTCAATTGGATACAAAATTTTGGACACCGTTCTTTTGGACACCGTTCATTTAGACACAGTTCATTTGGACACCGTTCAATTGGACACCGTTCAGTTGGACACAGGAATAAGCAACCTGTTCAGATGGACACAGGAATAAGCAACCTGTTCAGATGGACACAGAAACATGCAACCTGTTCAGATGGACACAGGAATAAGCAACCTGTTCAGATAGACACAGAAAGATGCAACCTGTTCAGATGGATACAGGAATAAGCAACTTGTTCAGATGGACACAGAAAGATGCAACCTGTTCAGATGGACACAGAAAGATGCAACTTGTTCAGATGGAGTGGATATAATTCACGTTCGAAATGGGCACGTTCGAAACGGCCACGTTCGAAATGGCCACGTTCTGTGTCCATCTGATAAGGTTACATATTCCTGTGTCCATCTGAACAAGTTGCTTATTCCTGTGTCCATCTGAACAGGTTGCATCTTTCTGTGTCCATCTGAACAGGTTGCTTATTCCTGTGTCCATCTGAACAAGTTGCATCTTTCTGTATCCATCTGAACAGGTTGCATCTTTCTGTGTCCATCTGAAAAGGTTACATATTCCTGTGTCCATCTGAACAAGTTGCTTATTCCTGTGTCCATCTGAACAGGTTGCATCTTTCTGTGTCCATCTGAACAGGGTGCTTATTCCTGTGTCCATCTGAACAGGTTGCATCTTTCTGTGTTCATCTGAACAGATTGCATCTTTCTGTGTCCATCTGAAAAGGTTACATATTCCTGTGTCCATCTGAACAAGTTGCTTATTCCTGTGTCCATCTGAACAGGTTGCATCTTTCTGTGTCCATCTGAACAGGTTGCTTATTCCTGTGTCCATCTGAACAAGTTGCATCTTTCTGTATCCATCTGAACAGGTTGCATCTTTCTGTGTCCATCTGAAAAGGTTACATATTCCTGTGTCCATCTGAACAGGTTGCATCTTTCTGTGTCCATCTGAACAGGTTGCTTATTTCTGTGTCCATCTGAACAAGTTGCATCTTTCTATGTCCATCTGAACAGGTTGCTTATTCCTGTGTCCATCTGAACAGGTTGCATCTTTCTGTGTCCATCTGAACAGGTTGCTTATTCCTGTGTCCATCTGAACAAGTTGCTTATTCCTGTGTCCATCTGAACAAGTTGCATCTTTCTGTGTCCATCTGAACAGGTTGCTTATTCCTGTGTCCATCTGAACAAGTTGCATCTTTCTTTGTCCAACTGAACAGGTTGCTTATTCCTGTGTCCAATTGAACGGTTTCCAATTGAACGGTGTCCAAATGAACGGTGTCCATATGAACTGTGTCCAAATGAACGGTGTTCAAAAGAACGGTGTCCAAAATTTCGTGTCCATTTGTAACGTATCCATTTGCAACGTGTCCAATTGTACTGTGTCCAAGTGAATGCCACTCCTCTCTGACTAATTGCAAACGAGTCATTTGTTTTGAGGCGTCTTTTTCCATAGGAATTCATTGGAATTTTTACCAATGTGGGAAAAACGACAGATTTTTTTCTATTACTATATCAAAGAAATGTTCTCTCATGAATTTCACGTGTTTAGAATATTTCTGTTTGCAATGATCTTCTCCTAAAGCTATGATTGTAGCGAAAGCTGCATCATAAATTCCACAAGATGTGTTATCAGGTTGTTTTTGAACCTTTTCAAATATTATATTATTTGCACTTATTTGTGGATAACGACGATGAATGTAATTTTTTTCTTTAGGCACCAATTTATCGTATGTAGTACCAGGTAAACTGTCGTACACTCGAAGCTTGGTGCCGTCAAAAAATATACATCGCCAGTGATTACTGCAATTTCCTCCAATAATTTGTATGCTTTCGCTACGACTTGCTTCAATTAGATGAGGATATTCCAAATATAACACTTTGTATTTCAAAACGAGATTTTTCTTTTATGATGATGATTATTTATGATTCATCGTCTATTTGACTATCTATTGATAATTTCCTGTACATTCAGCTTTATGACGCGTTTATCGATATATATTTTTTGTTCTTCCATTTTTTTCCGGTTAGCTCTTCTTTATTTTGTGAGTAACTAATAATGATGCAATCGTCATTTTGTTTCATACTCATAACAGTAACAGGAATAATAGTTGTTTCCATTGGTAAAATATTGGATTCGTTGCTTTTCTTCTATAATATTTTCGTCTTTCATATTACATTGTCGACTATTTAACTTTTTCGCTACTTTTTGAGCTTCTTTTGCTTGTAAAATATAATCTGGATCTCTAGTAGGCATATGTCTATTATGCCGACTATCCAAAATTTCTGGCAGCATGCATTCATAATAGAAACATGTTAAAGAGGGCAGCATTTCATTATTCCAAAAATCATTGTCTCTATTAACACGTATCGCTTTAAAGCTATGTGACGTCTATACAGCAAAAATACAATAAACTCGCTGCGTAATATTTAGTTGGCCTGGAACTTGATAGAAAAATTTATGATTCCGATTCATTTTATCAGAATTTTTCTTATCAAAGATGCTTTTTAGTTGAGGCATCTTTACAGCCTCTTCCGCTGTTAAACGTTCAGCTAAGAAAGGACATTTTATTTCTACTAGATTATCTTCATCTATAAGTCCATCAAGAGAAGCACCTAAGTATGGATTTTTAATATCAATGAATAATCCACAAGATTTAATCTCTTTGAAAATTGTCTTAATGCTAGTCTTATAATCAAAGGATCATTGAAATAATATAATCGACCAAACTAGCCAGAAATTTGTTTATTAATACGACGTTTCGACTATATGGTTGTGGTCCTTATCAAGTATATACTGGAATAAAGATATAAAAATATTAAAAATTAATTAATTAACGGTTTGAATACATACTAAGCTCACGAATTAAAATGTGAACAATTTTAATACCGATCAAGAGGCAGGCGTGAACGATAATCATCTAAACTGCACAAGTCACATTTGCAAAAAACTTATTTAATTAGAATTTAAACGAAAGAGACAAATTTGATGTGTCCGTGTGAGACTTCGTCAAAAAACTAAATACATCGAGAGAAATAACGAAACTATGTGACCTTTATTATTTTGTCGTAAATGTTATTTAAATTCTCCGTGTCTTTCTGTAAATTGATTAAATTATCGAATTTCTTGATTGCTTGAGAACATCTCAGCAATTTCCCTCTTTCGAATATATTTTTCATTATGCAAAATATTAGATTTCAACTAGTCAAAATCGTATCCGGATTCTATTCTATGTTTGCTTATGACCGAGTGATTGGTTTCAACTTTATATTATTGTTGTAACTTTATATTATTACAATGTTCTTTTAATCGCGTACGCAAATGTCTTTTTGTTTGCCCAATGTATGATAAATTACAGTTTTTACAATTTAATTTATGTACAACATTTGTCTTATCATTATGTAAGTTGTCTTTGCCACGTCTTATTAAAATATTTAGTTTTTTTGTTATTTTGTAGACGACATTGTAGCCATTGTTTCGCAATAGATGATACAGGTCGTGACTCGTATTCTCTACGTATGGTATTGTAATAAAATGATTTAATCTCTTTTTTTTAATATTTCGACTAATTCTTTTTTCGCAACTTTTTCCTTTTCGCGACCATATTTCATTGCCGCAATATCAATAGCAGAAGGATATAAAATATTTTTCACAGTTGACGCGCAAGATGTCGGTCTCATACGACATACGGTTCCAAAAGTGGATGCCGTTAACATTTTGCGTTTCAATTGTAACCATATTTCTGACTTATTTTGGTCTGTGGTATCGCGTTCAATTTTTTGCCAATTTTTCGCATTTTCGGACAACTTTTCTAAATGATTTTGTTGAAGTTGCTCGAATACATCGGATGGTAGATCCGGTTTTTGCGATTGCGGACCATAATAACAATCTGTTCCCGACTCTTGTTTAAATTTTGTTGACCTTCCTTCTGTTTGTCAATTTCTTTATTTTTTTTCAGTTTTTCTTTTCGTCTCCAAATTATCGACAATAGACGGAACAATCTTATTCATGTTTTTATGTATTTCTGTAAGTACTTGTTGCGTATTAAATTGCAAAACTGCCCCCGCAACTTTAGCATTACAGCCGCCTTTTTTACAAACAAGAATACGTTTAGCGCCAATTAGTGCGCAGACCGACGAATTGAATGACTCTGCAATGTTATTCGTATAATTTAACAATAAGCTATCAAAGTAACCACTTATATACTCGACAGCTTCTTCTATTTCTAAATAGAGGCCATGTGATTTTAAGGAATCTACATAATTTCCTTCTCCTTCATCACAAGTCTCTTTCTTTGCATTGCTTGTGATCGCCAAAAACATGCATAGGAATATTTAAAATATCTTTTTGTAATTCCATAGTCTGATGATGTTGAGGTTGCCATTTTTCTCTTCGTAGAACGGCTACCTCAGTTATTTCCTTCCGTATTTCTAAAATGTTGTTTTTTACAACATTTCGCGCCTGTATAAAGCCAGGTTGTCTTAATGTTTTTGGTCGAATTTGCTACAGTTTTCAACTTTTTATATAAATTACGCAACAGATGATTTGTGCATTCTATTTTGTTTACTGTTACATATGTTCTCCGTATGGATTGCTATTTTTAATACTCTGGTATACATTACTGTCTCCATCAGCAACAAGCGTTCTAAAAATCAGGCCATGCATTTCGAGGCTACAATTAAAGCCTTCCGCAATGGCATCGCTCTCTATTTTTGTGGAGCTTATGTTGCGATCAAAATTTTTATAGCATTTGTGAGCTTTTGGCTTGACACCTCTTTGCTCTGCCATATCACATATTATGCAATATTTATTTTTAACGCCGACATAGAGAACCTTTCTCGTGCGGTAACCAATTATGGCTCCAATTATGGCTCCAACCGGCAGGAGAGTCGTAGGTGGTGCCGTATGATCTTTTCATCCAACAACCATCCGCTACAACTGTTATATACGGAATACCGTTTATAACTTCGTTGTTATCAAGAGCGAGTTTTTTTTCATTTTCATCAGCCGTTTTCATATTTTCTATGGATGTGTTTACAAACTCGTCGACTAACTTGTCTCTACTTTTGATGTACATTGGCTCGGACATGCTAGGAACATTCATGGCTGTAAGCTGCTTTTCCAGCTGAGCATAACCAGTTCCCACTGTAATAGTTCCTGCTACAGCAACCGTATTAATGTCAATTCCGGCCCTGGTGGGTTCTGACCAGATGTTAGCTTCTTTAGTGCACAAATTGCACTTGAAAAACAACTTGGTCTTTAACCATTTTAAAGAGTTTACGAGATACAAATCGTAAAACGGGCACTGTAGTGCATGGTTGTCAAAGATTCTATACAGTTCAGTCCATAAAAGAAAAGTCGACAATGCGACGGCCTTCAAATAAATTATTCTTGATACAATTTACATTCAGAGGAGTTTTTTCAATAATAAAAAAATAGGGCATCGTCTGAATGTTCCGAATCCACATTTTCATTGCACGTGCTGTTATTTTTTTCTTTATTTATTTGTCATTCAATTCGAGAATCTTTTTTTGTATGCGTTACATTCAAATGATTCTGCAGCAGGCAGTGATTCAACTGATTCTCGAATTCTGGATTCATCAGTTGAAGTACTTACGTCAACTAAGCGACAATCTGCAAGCGTGCTTTTCTGGATATGATTCATATCCAGACGGCCATTTTTGATAACAAAATTGTTGTCATCTTCACAAAGTTGAACATTTTCTATATTGTACATGTCAATATTTGACTCCTGAAAATGCATTGATTGGATATTCGAATTCGTCGTATTGGGAAATAATTCTTCGGATTTTTTATCGACGGATTCATCGCTAATATTCTCAACGCTTTTCGAGTCAATTAACTCTTCGTTATCTTAGAAAAGTTTGATATTTTGTTCATGCAAATTACACATACCTATATTTGACTCGTAACATTGCAATTTTGAATCCATCGTATTGGAAAATAAATTAATTAAATAAATTAACTTTTCAAAATCGATGGATTCATAATTAATATCTGAGTCATTTTTTATTTCTGCAGCCTGTTTTAATAACCGCCGCCTGCAAAAGAAAAATAAAGATTAGTATTTTGTAAAATATTGTAGCAAAAATAACATGTGTCACAAATATATATTTTATTACTTATATATCTGAATTACTTATATATCTTATTATTATTTATATATCTGAAAAATCTCTGAACAACGTATAATTTTCTTTAAATTTCACTATTGCTAAAAATTAACTATTGCGTAATAAATATAATATATGTTTAAAAAATATTAATTAGAATGCACATGCAAACCGCATCTGGTGTGAAACAACCAGCTGACGAATAAATCGTTTCTGGGGTTACTTATTTTCTAATTCAGAGCGCACATGCAAACCGCATCTCGTGTGAAACAATCAGCTGACGAATAAATCGTTTCTGGGGTTACTTATTTTCTAATTCAGAGCGCACATGCAAATCGCATCTGGTGTGAAACAACCAGCTGACGAATAAATCGTTTCTGGGGTTACTTATTTTCTAATTCAGAGCGCACATGCAAACCGCATCTGGTGTGAAACAACCAGCTCACGAATAAATCGTTTCTGGGGTTACTTATTTTCTAATTCAGAGCGCACATGCAAACCGCATCTAATGTGAAATATTTTTCAAACAGCCAGTTCACTGAGATAGATTAACTGCAAAATACTAATTACAAAATACACAGCCAATTTTTAGTTAAAAATATAAAAATGAAAAAGACAACTTTGTTTCAGAGAGTTTTTTCGAGGTATATAAATAAGTAATAAGATATATAATTGTGACAGAAAATTATATACATATATAAATGTTATACAGGATGGCTTTCGTAAAGTGTGACAAGCTAATAATTCTAAAAATATTTTTCTCAAAAAACGTTACACATTTGGATCTTACGGAAAAAACAAAATAATGTGGGACATTTGATAAATGGCTCTATCAAAAGTTATAAACATATAGCAGAATGTATTCTAATAATGATGAAGAAGTAATTAAATCATTTGTAAAATGAGAAAAATCAAAAATTTTAAAAAATTGGAAAATTAAAATATCTATAAGTATTATCTCAGTATGGTTTTATCAGTAATCAAATTATACATTTAACTCATCAAATTATACATTTAATAAAATTTAATAATTTTTATTATTTTAAAAATTATAAGTTGTTTACAATTCTTAATTCTTAATTACATAATTATCTTTACGGATTTTTCATTCAGAAGGACACATTTTACTTTATGTTTATAACTTTAGATAAACGCATTTTTCAAAAAAATGTTTCACAATTATAGTACTTTCCTTCTTTTTCTTTAAGAAACATGGCGTCTGAGCCGTATGCATTAAAAGCATCATCATTAATTATTAAATTTTATGAAGAGGAGAAATTTAACGAGAAAATAAAATTTCGTTTAACAATTTATTTATTTTATTAATGTAAATATTTATTGCTTTTTTAATAGAAAAACATGTTTGTTTCAATTAATCACTGTGTTACTTATTATAGTGTAATTGATTAGATTTTTCGCTTTCTTGTCTCCCTGCCTGCAAAAAAATTTTGAGTAAAATTGAACTATAATTGTGGTTAATTTTGAGATGCATTATCACATTACCCACAATGATCGATAGTTTTAATTTTACTCAAAATCTTTTCGCAGAAAGAGAGAGAGAGAGAGACAGAGAGAGAAGAAAGCGAAAAATATAATTAATTACACAATCATGAGTAAAACAGTGATTCAATGAAACAAACATTTTTTGTCATATAGTTGTTTCGAAAAAAAAAAATGTAATTGTTAATTGCAAATTACATATTTTTTCTTCGAAATTATGTGTTTTCTTTACACCAATTGATTTCTCTCATTATTTTGCACATAAAAGTATTAAGGTAAAATAATCGAAAAATGAATATTATACAAGATATTTTACGATTTATGTAAAATTAAGAAATGATTTCAAACCTTATAACTCAAAAAGTACTGGAGGGAAAAATATTTCATTATAGTGTTTTGAAAAGTCCTCGAGATAAGCTACAAGAATTTGTAATAAAAAATAGAGGATTCCATTTAAAAAAATAAAGTTGACTTTCAAATAATCTTGAAGGTCATTATCTAGGTCAAATTTGAGGTCACCATTAGATTCCTCGTTGAAAATTACTTAAATAATGACCTTGAGCTTTTTGAAAAAAATCTTATCTGAGGGATTGTCCAGCCGTCCCGTTACTTTTGTGACACCCTGTATATAACAAAAGTTCATTGGCTTACTCCCTCATAGCACATGTTCAAAAGAGATTCATAAAAGGTTCTTAAGATTAAAACATATTTTTATAGTGTATATAGAAATGTATACGATAGATTTCATGACATTGTCATTGTAATGATCTTTATGTCATAATAATTTTAATAGATTAGTAGTTTTATCGACAAAATAATAAATATATTGCTGCTGTTAATAAATTTCTCTATATTTGTCATCAAAATACACATTTTGTTGTATTATAATAAATAAAATTAATAGTATAAAAAATTAATAGTATAATAGTATAATAAAATTAATAAAATAATAACATAAAATATATACACAATTATATCAGCAAAAATATATTTTCACTATTTTAGTGGTATACAGGGTGTTGAAAAAAAAGTGTTACATATTTTGATAGCAGGTAGTATGGATCAAAACAAGAAGAAAAGGTCTAATAAACATGGGTCCTAAAACTGATATCTTCAAAGATATAAGCTATTTTGTTATTTGAGCTCTTTGTCATTTTCTTATTAGTCGTGTCATCTTTAGAATGTAATCCAATATTTTGACATAAACTATAAAATATCTTACAAAATATCCAATTTTCAATCATCTTACCCTAATACTTTTATGCACAGAATGATGAGACAAATTGACTAGTGTAAAAAAAATACACAATTGTTTAAAAAAAAATTTGTAATTGTTGCAAATTTATACAGGTGGTTCATTTTAATCATTCCAGGCAAATATCTCGAAAACCAAGCCTGGGAGAGAAAAATATTCTATACAAAAGTTTTATGGCTTCAAGAGGACATAAGATAGTGCTATCAGTTTGACCTTGAAGAGTCACCTGAAGATCACATAAAGGTCACCTCCAATTTTTTTAATGGAACACCCTATTTTTTTACTGCATATTCTTATAGCTTATCTCGAGTGCTTTCCAAAACACTATGATAAAATAATTTTCATTAAATATTTTTTAAGTTATAAATCTTAAAGGTCACAATATGTGCCGATATTACTCAAGATGTACCGGCAAGATAAAGGCAAGACCCTAGATTGATCCGACTGATGAAGGCAAGACTCGAGAGTGATCCGGCCGATGAAGGCAAGACTCGAGAGTGATCCGGCCGATGAAGGCAAGACTCGAGAGTGATCCGGCCGATGAAGGCAAGACTCGAGAGTGATCCGGCCGATGAAGGCAAGACTCGAGAGTGATCCGGCCGATGAAGGCAAGACTCGAGAGTGATCCGGCCGATGAAGGCAAGACTCGAGAGTGATCCGGCCGATGAAGGCAAGACTCGAGAGTGATCCGGCCGATAAAGGCAAGACCGATGAATTCCATAAGATCACATCAAAGTCACATTAAGTGTCTATTTTTGGTCTACAGCAAATGCTCAAATGTACCACCATTCTGCTGGATACATAATTGCAACCGTCTTTCAAATGCATTGACTGTTTTTCTGAGAACATCGGCTGATATATTTCTACATGCTTGTCTAATGCGGCCCTTTAGCTCTTCAGCTGTGGTGGGTGCGGTCTGGTAAACAATGTTTTTCAAATAGTCCCATAAGAAAAAATCTGGTGATGTCAGATCTGATGATCTGGGAGGCCATGCTATATGACCACCTCTTCCAATCCAACGGCGCTGATAAGTTAAATTTAAAAAATTTTTTACAGGGCGTGCGTAATGTGGTGGTGCGCCATCCTGTTGCAACCACATATGTTGAACTGTATTTTCATCGACAAACTCTAACATCCTTGGCAACACATCTCGTAGCATACGTAAATATGAGTCTCCTGTAACATCAAATCCTGTCATCAAAAAAGTGAGGTCCGATAATATGACCATCTAAAATACCACACCAAACTATCACTTTCCATCGATGCTGATTGTCTACATGCCGAACCCAGTGCGGATTGATATTAGAATAATAATGACTATTATGCCGATTTAGCATGCCATTGCTTTCAAATGCAGCCTCGTCACTAAACATAACGCGAGAAAAAAATGTGGGATCTAACTGAATTTTATCTATAACCCACCTGCAGAAGTTAACACGAAGAATTTTATCGTTATCAGAAAGCTCTTGATTAAGTGTAATGTGATAAGGGTGAAAGTGATTGGCACGTAAAATTCTACCTACAGTTGTACGAGACACATTTAATTCACGACTAATTTGACGTTGACCAATGTGTGGATTTATTATTACCATTCCTAGTATGGTTACGATAATAGCATCGTCGTTATTTAATGGTTTTTTAGAACGTTTGCGTTTCAACAATCCCGTACGCGCTCTAGTTGTTAAACGCAAAATTGCTTTATGATCAGGATGTCGTCTATCTGGATATCTATCTTGATATTGACGAGCTGCTTCTCTAGCATTATTATTAGCGGCATAAAAAATACCAATTATATCAACAATTTCTGAGGGCGGATAATCTGCCATGTTAATAATGACACAATTCATGAAAGGAAATAACATGAATTTACTGTTGGACAAATCGTAATAAGAGCTAACTCGTATTGATCTTAACTAAAAACAACCTAGATAGCAAAATGACGCAAACTTTGCGCAAAGTTTACGGCAAACTCGAGCATGCGTTTGCAGCAAAATTACGACAAGGTGTGTCCGCAAAAAGCTTATCTTTTGCTGGCAATGCTTGTCGCAATAGCATGACGCATATTTTAGGTAAATAATACGGTAAGCCTTGCCTAGCATAGCATGACAACAAAATTGCGGCAAAAACAGAGCAAGCCTTGCCGTAACACGATACGATAGCAAAATTACGGCAAGAACAGAGCAAGCCTTGCCGTACACGATATGACAGCAAAATTACAGCAAGAACAGAGCAAACCTTGCCATGCATATAACGTGTGTATATCTGTTACGTGTGCAATGCGCGAAAATACATCGGTCGAACGAGGAGCCAATAATCGATATAATAATGCGTGTTTTTGTAATGTCAAGACAACTCATCTCTCAACTCGTTGGTAGCAACTCTGTTATTTACAGCATCATTTGATGAAAACATTTTGTCATAAATATGCTCGAAATTTTGTGAAAAGATAAAGCAAGACAAATCCTTGCCAGAAAATTGCCGCAAAAATTGAAACAAACCTTGCTGGCAAGATTTTTCAAAACGTGCTTTTAGCATTCGTGGCTATCTGGGAATCAGCTGTATTAGAACTTGATAAAAATGTTTTAAAATGTGTAATAAACAACATTATTGTAATAGACAAATATAAATTTGCAACAATTATAAATTTTTTTTTAAATAATTGTTTATTTTTTTTACACTAGTTGATTTGTCTCATCATTCTGTGCATAAAAGTATTAGGGTAAGATGATTGAAAATTGGATATTTTGTAAGATATTTTATAGTTTATGTCAAAATATTGGATTTATTACTTTCAAACCTTAATAACTCAAAAGTTCTTAATGAAAAAACATTATATCATAGTGTTTTGGAAAGCTCTCGAGATAAGCTACAAGAATATGTAAAAATATATAGGGTGTTCCATTTAAAAAATTGGAGATGACCTTGACGTGACCTTCAGGTGACTTTTCAAGGTCAAACTGATAGCATCATCTTATGTCCCCCTCGAAACCATACAACTTTTGTCTGAAACATTTTTTTGTATTTTTCATATTTTTCGAGATATTTGCCTGGGGCGATTAAAATGAACCACCCTGTATATAAATCTCTTTTTTTTAAACTTTAAAGTATAATTACGTAATATTTCCTGTGTAATATGATACATTTTTTTATACAATTTGAAAAAACATATTATTGGTAATATAATAAATAGTATATGTTATATATATATATATATATATATATATATATATATACAGGGTGTTTCATTTTAATCCGACCAGTCGAATATCTCGAAAACCAAGCCCGGAAGAGAAAAATATTTCAGACAAAAGTTGTTTGGTTTCGAGGATGCCATAAGATGGTATCATTGATTTGACCTTCAAGAGTCATTTGAAGGTCACGTGAAGGTCACTTCAATTTTTTAAATGGAACACCCTATATATTTTTGCACATTCTTGTAGCTTATCTCGAGAGCTTTCCAAAACACTATAATTAAGTGCCTTTTCGTTAAGTACTTTTTGAGTTATGAGGCTTGAAATAATTTCTTAATTCTACATAAACCGTAAAATATCTAGTAAAATATTCATTTTTCGATTATCTTATCTTAATACTTTTACTTTTAGAGTTGTTTCAAAGAAAAAATATGTAATTGTTAATTGCAAATTATATATTTTTTTCTTAAAAATAACTATGTGTTTTCTTTACACCAATTGATTCCTCTCATTATTTTGTACGTAAAAGTATTAAGATAAGATAATCGAAAAATGAATATTTTACAATCTCTACAAATTTTCTCCCCCAAACTCCACACACTATTCAATGCTATCCTACCTTTTCGCTTTAGTTCTCTTATATGCTCCGCGTAATCGCCGTTTCTATTGAATACAAAATCTAAATATTTAAAACATTTCACCTCCTCAATCTCCTTTCCTTCCCACTTCCATTTTCCTTTCCTATCTCTTCCTTTTTTATTAAATATCAACAGTTTTGTCTTTTCCGTATTTAATATTAGCTCTCTATCTTTATAAAAACTTTTAAATGCTTCCATCATACCTAATAATGCCTCTCTATTTTTCGCTAATAAAACCATATCATCGGCATATGCCAGCGATCATATCTTTTCCTTCCCTAACTTTATACCTCCTATTCCTTTCCTCTCAAAATATTTATCTACCTCCGCTATGTACAAATTAAATAGAGTCGGACTTAACACGCATCCCTGTCTTACGCCTTTTTTCGTTATAAAACTATCTGTTGTCCCTTCTTTTATTCTTACCACTACTCTCGTTTCTTTATATATAAGGCTCCTTATTCTGCTTATTAATTGTTCTTCTATTCCTTTGTCCTTCAATATCCTCCATAGTTTGTTTCTATTCACATTATCGAAAGCTGCCTTTAAATCCACAAATAATGCATATACCTTTTCCCTCTTGCACTTCTCTCTTCATCACATGGTTTAAGATAAAAATGTTATCCATTGTTCCTCTGCCTTTCCTGAATCCTCCTTGACTTTCTGGTAATAATTTCTTCCTTACTATTTCCTCCTCTAACAATTCTCTTAGTATCTCTGCATATATCTTATATCCCGTGCATAGTAAAGATATACCTCTGTAGTTTTCCGCTTTTTCCTGATCTCCTTTCTTATATATCGGTACAACCACGCTAATTCTCCACTTCTCAGGTATATTTTCCTCCTTCCACATTTGGTTCGTTAGATCCAATAGACTCTTTGACACTGCTTTTCCTCCAAACATCCATGCTTCCATTGGTATTTCGTCTATTCCCGCTGCTTTTTTCTTTTTCATATTTTTCACCGCTCTATCTATTTCCTCTCTCTCTATTGCTCTGTTTTCCTCTGCCGTTTCTTCTTTTCTTCTTTCTTCCTCATTTCCGTGTCTTTCCTTTTTTTCTTCTCATCACATTCCTCTTCCTCATTACCCTCTAGTAGCTTCAAAAAAAAATAAGTCTTCCATTTTTTTTTACTTATATTATTTTCCACTACTTCTTTTCTTCCTCTTTTCTTATTTATATACCTCCATACCTCTGTCTCGTCTTTCAAATTTCTCAGTTCCTGCTCCTCCTCTTCTTTTTTCTTTTTACTATTTTCCTCCATATACAAATTTACTTTCTTTTTCTCTTCCACTATACTTCTCTCTGCTCGCCTTCCATCTCTTTCATTTCTTATATATTCTCACTAACTTTCTTTTTTTTTTAGTGCATCCTCTGTCACATCACTCTTTATATCCTAATCTTCTTTTTCTTCTTTTTTCTTTCACCAGGGCATCTTTAATCGTTTCTCTTATTTTCTCTCATTATTTTCTATTGTTCTTTCCTCTGGTTCCTTTTCCTTCAGCCTTGAACTTTTCTCTATCTTATCTTTAAACATTTGTTTCGCCTCCTCATCCCATCTTATTTTCATTATTAATTCTTCTTTTTCTCTTCTTTCTTCTCCATTCGGGTTTCCTATTCTTAACTCCGTTATCAGTGGCATGTGGTCCAACTTTACTCTTTCGCCTACTTCAAAACTGTTTACAATGTTATATCCTACTTCATTTACAAATATGTAATCAATAACCGAACTTCCCCTTGCTACATACGTATATTCTCCTTCCCTATCACCTTCACTTACTCTATTTAGTATTCTACCTCCTACTCTACCTCCTCACTAATTAGATCAATCAATTTCCCTCCTCTTGATACTATTACTTTATCTTTACTTTTTCTATTGCATTCCCCAGTCTGTTCGTCCCATCCCCCTCCTCTCCAATCCTTATGTTAAAATCTCCCCCTACTATAATATTGTCCTCTTTATTAATTTTAAATATCTCTTTAATTATATTTTCTATCGCTTTTCAATTTCCTGAGTTATATATTGATATTATTACTACGTCACCTCTACTTCTTCTCTCTTTTATTCTGGACACAATTATACCTTCTTCCTTTATCTGACCTATTATACTCCCTTTCACCTCCCATTCTTTCTTTTTTCCTAAGATAAATCTCTCTTTTGCTCTTCCCTTCCTCTTCTCTCTTTTTGCAAAAATGCATTCCCACTCATGCGACACCGGTATTATATTTTTCATTCTCCTCCACTCTCCATCACCCATGTCTTGCACAAGCTAACAAAATCGAAATCTTTTATAAATTCTCATGTACCTATATCTTATCTTCTTGCACCTGCAATATTCCATACTAAAATTTTCTTTACAGTTTTTCCATTTTCCGCGTCTATTTCTTTCCTACTCTTTCCTCCAGTCGTTTCCTTACTCCCATTTTCTAACTCTCCAACCTGACTGCTTTTCCAAAATTTTCTTTCTCTCTTAGCTCTTTTTCTTCTTCATTCCATATATAGACTTTCCCTTCGACGATGATCTTCCTATATTCTACTTTCACTTCTTTGCCTTCTTTCCTCTCTCTTCCTGCTCTCTCTCTCTCAGTTTTCTCTGTACCTCTCTTTCCTCCTTCGTCATATCGTGATCTACGAAACTATTTTTACCTCTTAATTTACTCTTCTCTTTCATTATTTTTTCTTTTGTCTGCCAGTCCTCCATTTCTACAATTATCACCTCCCTTTTTTCTTTTCCTTCTGTTTTGATGTATTTGATTTTACCTCCAGGTCCAAACTCTTTCTACAAAAACTCTTTCCCTACATTTTTTGCCGCTTCTTTCTCATTCCTCAATCCTCTGATCACTATGTTCTTTCTATCCTTTCTTTCTTTATCTTCTATTATTCTTTTCAACTTTTTTACCTCATTTTTCGTCTCCTCAGCTGTCTTTTCTTGCTGCTCTGTTATTTTTTCTTTCTTCCTCCATGTTTCCATCATCCTTATTACCACCTCTTCTACGGCTTTTTTATTTTCTTCCTCTTCTTTTTTCTGCATTTCAGTCTCTTTGACCTTCTTTTCAATTTTATCCATTCTCTCCTCCAATCCTTTTTCTCTCAATTCCCATCTATTTTCCAGGAAATCTATTTTCGTTTTCATTTTTTTCGTCATCTCTGACATTTCTACTTTTATTTCTTTTAATATTGAAATTAAATCGCTTGTTCCTTCATTTTTCTTCTCTTCTTCTTCTAGTCTGCCTGTCTCCTCTTCTTTTTTCACCTCCTCCACCAGCTTCTTTTCATTTGGTGGTGTTCTCTCTAATCTGTTACTTTTCTTAAATGCTGTCTCCATCTCTTTTTCTCACTCTTCTCTCCTTCTTTTACTTATCATCACTTTCCGCAAAACTTTCTGCCATATATTCTAAAATACTCGCTGAGTTTGATGTTTCTCTTCTCTTTATTTCCTCTATCCTCTTCTTTTTTTCTCTTTTTTTCCCTCCTTGTCTATGGATGCAGATTCCGATCCCTTTTTTTCCTCCGCTGTTATATCTATCATATCCTCTCCTGTTCTGTCCATCATCTCCTCTATTATATCTTTCTCCTTCATTCCATATGTCTCAGCGCTACCACTCTCACTCTCGCAGTCCCTATCCATGTCCCTACCTAGAGTCTTTCTTCCCTTAGTTACCTACTATTACCAGCTCTTCTTCTCCCTCTTATCTATCCCGTTACGCGTCGCTACCTGTCCCTCTGCCTCCAACCCCTACTCACCAAATTCCCTAGCTGTATTCCGTTGTTCTCTTTCCTAACCTCTTAAATTTACAACTTATTTTTACTTTAACTACTATTTTATTTTCAATTATCTTTTAAAAATCCTTTATCTCTATTGCTACTCCCAACTCCTATTCCTCACCGCTCCTCGCTCCTCTATAACACTTCTCTCTTATTTACTTCTAAACGCCTCGCTAAACAAAGCTGCCAGATCTCCGCCGCGAGCAACATGCAATATGGCGTGGAGGGGGTAATAAGGATGTGAGCGTAACGTGTGAGCTCGGCGCTTCGGCTAGCTTCGGATAGTAGAAGAGGAGAGAATACAGTCTTCTGTCTTCTTCCTACTAACGAAAGCGACGGCCGATGCGCGACGCGACACGCTGCTTGCTCCTCGATATCTCGATATGCGCTCAATGTTTCTTTCTTACAGCTTTTTATCTTACAACTTATTTATAATATGTTTGTGCATATATATATATATATATATATATATATACAGGGTGATTCAAAATAACCCCTGTGTCCCTGAAATGACATATTAGTGAGACAATTCTAAGACGATTTTCTTTTGCAAAATTTCGTCCGAAGCTTAATTTTCGAATTATTAAAGAAAGTAGTTGACGCATGACGGGTCGGGTACAAGAGGCAGGCAGGGGCGGCGCGATTCACCGTCAGCCACGGGCGCTTACGCGGGCGCCTGCTGCGATCAGCTGATCGCTGCACATGCACAGACACACATGCGAACACATACATTCTCTGTCTGTCTGTCTGTCTCTCTCTCTCTCTCTCTCTCTCTCTCTCTCTCTCTCTTTCATTCGCTCACCATTCGCTTACCTGTAATTTTTTTTTCGAGAGAGAGGGAAAATGCATTTATGCATACTCACCGGTCGATCCAGTGAGTTATGTGGGACTCGAGTACCAAGTCGAATTACCAACTCGGTACTCCTACTCACTAAAAACCCCTCTCTTTTTATGAATTTTTTTTGACATACTGTCCCTCTGTGTTTCCCGAGATCTGTTTTTACATAACGTCAAAATAGTTATTATTACCTTGTTCGATGACTTTTGATGTATTGCTGTAATTGCTTGAAGGAGAAATGGATTTTTCCTAGATCGTACGTTCTCAAATTTAACGTAGATATCACGTTGCACAAGGCAGAAATCCACACTAAATTATTAACTGAAAGTTTTCTCCTTTCATAAACTGCATTCTTTTATAAACTTTAACGTAATCACATTTATTTACTCACTCGATGAGACGAGAAATTTACTGATGACTCTATCACTAATCACTGTCGAATAATAACTGTTGGCGATTAAAATCACTCGACGAAAAAAACGCGCGCGGACATGTTACTTGCGACGCGACGACGCGACGCAATGCGACGGCAAGCAGTTTTTTTTCATGATAGGTTGCGGTAGGTTAGGGTACTACTGGCTATCGAACGCGATCATGTATTCGATTGAAGAATGCGTGGTAGACTAATAAACATTTAACATATTAATTATTATTATTATTAATGTGTCGATATCCATACATCGTATGATATCTATTTAAAAATTAATTAGATTAAATAAGTGTTTTTAAATAAATATTTTATAAACACTTATTTAATCTAATTAATTTTTAAATAGATATACGATGTATGGATATCACACACATTCACAATAATAATAATATTAATATGTTAAATGTTTATTATGTCTCCACGCATTCTTCAATCGAACACATGATCGCGTTCGATAGCCATGCCACCCGCTATCATGACCCCTTCCTTTCCTTATTCGCATCGTCGTCGCGGGTTCTTTATCAGTGATTTCATCTTAACGGTCGTAATTTTTCGCAGTGATCTCGTCTCTCGAGTATTTAAATAAGCTATCAAATTGAACCACGTTAAAGTCATACAACTGGATCCCAGGTTATCATCGTGAAGGGAAAATTTTCGGTTAATGCCTTGTGCACAACGTGGTGAAAACGTGTCTATCGGAAAATTCATTGCTCCCTTTCGCAGCGATACGCCGGCGCCATCGAGGCTCGGTGGGTGTGTATTTTTGACGTTGTGTAACTCGGAGGTGTAAGAAATTCATAAAGGGGCTGGTGAGTACCGGCAAAGTTAATTCGACGGCCTCGCGCCCCCCCCCCCCCCCCCCCCCCCCCCCCCCCCCCCCCCCCCCCCCCCCCCCCCCCCCCCCCCCCCCCCCCCCCCCCCCCCCCCCCCCCCCCCCCCCCCCCCCCCCCCCCCCCCCCCCCCCCCCCCCCCCCCCCCCCCCCCCCCCCCCCCCCCCCCCCCCCCCCCCCCCCCCCCCCCCCCCCCCCCCCCCCCCCCCCCCCCCCCCCCCCCCCCCCCCCCCCCCCCCCCCCCCCCCCCCCCCCCCCCCCCCCCCCCCCCCCCCCCCCCCCCCCCCCCCCCCCCCCCCCCCCCGGGGGCCCGGTGTGAATTTCTATCCGTTCGCACCGCTTTCCCCGAACCCCCCGCGTCATCCCTTTGCTGTAAAAGTCATCATTCTTTATCTCTTTTAACGTTGTAATCGCTGATATCAGTCGCCGCCCCCCCCCCCCCCCCCCCCCCCCCCCCCCCCCCCCCCCCCCCCCCCCCCCCCCCCCCCCCCCCCCCCCCCCCCCCCCCCCCCCCCCCCCCCCCCCCCCCCCCCCCCCCCCCCCCCCCCCCCCCCCCCCCCCCCCCCCCCCCCCCCCCCCCCCCCCCCCCCCCCCAGGGGACGATCGGTGAAAACCTTCGCCACGTCATACATCACGTGAATATGATCATAAACACATTTTCTCTCTCTAAAAAAAAAATAAAGGGGGTAGTGAAGGAGGCAGGTATAGAACCGAGAAAAGGGTGTGTTTTCGTTTGTCTGGCCCTGCAGCATCGGCTGACGACCGGCGCCCCGCGCAAGCGCCCGCGGCTGCGGTGATCGCGCCGCCGCCTGCCCTCACGCGCATGCGCCCTTTATTCTCTTTGATCGACAACCTGGAAAATTTTGCAAAAGGAAATATCGTCTTAGAATTGTCTCACTAATATCAGTGTCATTTCAGGGACACAGGGGTTTTTTTAATCACCCCTTATATATGTATATATATATATATGTATACACATACATATTATAAAAATATTATACGATAAATAATAATATTTAAATAATTATAATATATTTGTATTATATATATATACATATATATATATATATATATATAATATTTAATATATTTATTATATATATATATATATATATGTATATATATATATATGTTATATGTATATATATATATATATATATATACATACATTATAAATATATTATAAAATTATTTAGTAGTAATTTAACTTGTTTTATCTATATATAATACATTTCATAAATAATAAAATTAAAAAATTTAATGAGTGTGGTGATTTTCCACACCACTCACGGGGTATCACTAATGGCGCGTTAGATTTTTTTATGTGGATCTTCGTCTAGACCCCTATTATACCACATTGTATTATTTTGTCATTTACAAGTATGATGTCTGTTATACAGACAAGAGGTTTTTAATACTTTTGTTTTCCACAAATATGATGTCTGTTATACAGACAAGAATATTCTTAATACTCTTACTTTTTACAAATATGATGTCTGTTACACAGACAAGATGTTTTTAAAACTTTTGCTTTCCACAAATATGATGTCTGTTATACAGACAATATGTTTTTAATACTTTTACTTTCCACAAATATAATGTCTGTTACACAGACAAGATGTTTTTAAAACTTTTGCTTTCCACAAATATGATGTCTGTTATACAGACAATAATATTTTTAATACTCTTACTTTTTACAAATATGATGTCTGTTACACAGACAAGATGTTTTTAAAACTTTTGCTTTCCACAAATATGATGTCTGTTATACAGACAATAATAATTTTAATATTCTTACTTTTTTTAAAATATGATGTCTGTTACACAGACAAGATATTTTTAAAACTTCTGCTTTCCACAAATATGATGTCTGTAACACAGACAATATGTTTTTCACGTATTTACCTTTTACAAGCGTAATGTTTATAATAAATTTATTATTTATGAGATGAGGGGTCAGCTATGTCAATCTGCAGCATGTAATCTTAGAATACTTTTATTTTTTTTAGCAACGGTAGCATATAAATTTATCCGCTGACATAAGAGACAAATGCTTTTCATCAATTTTCATTTTGATAGCTGTCTCGCCTCTCGTTTTTAATGCAGATTTAAATACACAAATAGCATTAACAGTAGCTGACGAAAAACTATTATGTTTTTTTGTTTTTAAATTATTTAAAAGAGAAAACATTCTCTCCGAATCGGCATTTGAATTTGGAAGAGATCGAATAGTACTTATAATATTTGTTAAATTGGGATATTTAGCAAGATTGTTATGTCGATTTTGTAATATTTTTTTCCACATGTTGTCGAAATTTAATTTAGAAAAGTTTTGTTTTTCTTCCATTGTAAAATCTGATGGTAAGGCCATCCATTCCTTCTTTAAATCATTTTCATCAAAGCCGCCGATAATTTTAGCTATAAAAGAAACATCATTGAATGATGTTTCTCTATTGTTATCAAATAAACTTATATATGGTCGAAAAACTTGTAACTTTGATAAAAATATATTATTTAGAGGTAATCTTTTACGAATTTCTTCTGCAGCAGTCACATAAAATAATAAACAATTCTCTCGAACATTTGTAACTATGTTTATGTGACCTTTCAGCGTTAATTCGTTTAGATATTCCTCACATTCAAATCCCAATAATTTCATTAGTAGGTTTTTGATTTTCTTTTAATGAAAATATAATATTTGAAGAAAATGGTTTTAAATATTTTTCTTTTATAAAATTTCGACAGATTTGTAAAATAAAGTTTAAAGATTTTGGATATAATAAATGAATCCTTGTTTCTAATGCTTGAAAAAATGCATTAAATGCATTAAAAAAATTCAAAACGTATTTTAAAAATAGAAAATAAGCTTTTATCTCAACGTTGTCCATCATATATAATAGATATTCTCCAGAATTTGTTTTTTCGCTCACAACCATTTCAGTAAGAAAGTATTTAATTGTATCCCAAGATTCAAGAAGTCTTTCGATACATAAATAATGCAAAAGCCAGCGCGTATCACACAATTTCAATATTTTGTGATTTGTTTCTTGGAAACACTCACAAAATTCACGAAAAATAGCCGTACGTTTTGAAGGGAGCGGTGTACTTGGACACAGTACAATTGGACACGTTGCAAATGGACACGGTTCAATTGGACACGAAATTTTGGACACCGTTCTTTTGGACACCGTTCATTTAGACACAGTTCATTTGGACACCGTTCAGTTAGACACCGTTCAGTTGGACACAGAAAGATGCAACTTGTTCAGATGGACACAGAAAGATGCAACCTGTTCAGATGGACACAGGAATAAGCAACCTGTTCAGATGGACACAGAAAAATGTAACCTGTTCAGATGGACACAGGAATAAGCAACCTGTTCAGATGGACACAGAAAGATGCAACCTATTCAGATGGACACAGAAAAATGCAACCTGTTCAGATGGACACAGGAATAAGCAACCTGTTCAGATGGACACAGAAAGATGCAACTTGTTCAAATGGACACAGAAACATGCAACCTGTTCAGATGGACACAGAAAGATGCAACCTGTTCAGATGGACACAAGAACATGCAATCTGTTCAGATGGTCATAGGAATAAGCAACCTGTTCAGATGGACACAGGAATAAGCAACCTATTCAGATGGACACAGGAATAAGCAACCTGTTTAGTTGGGAGCGGATTATGTTAGCGCACGAAAAATTGAACACAATTCCCGATAGCTCACGTCCCAATAGCGCACCAATCTGATAGCGCACCAACCTGATAGCGCACCAACCCGATAGCGCACCAACTTTGCATCAAATACAATTTTGCACGCGAAGCGAGGGGGACGGGGTGGGTGCGGGAGGGGGGGCCTTAGGCCCCCCTTTCACCCCCCCGTGTGTGTGTGTGTGTATGTCTTCGCATGCAAAGTTGTACATGGTGCGTTGAACAGGTTACATCTTTCTGTGTCCATCTGAACAGGTTGCATCTTTCTGTGTCCATCTGAACAAGTTGCATCTTTCTGTGTCCATCTGAACAGGTTGCATTTTTCTGTGTCCATCTGAACAGGTTACTTATTCCTGTGTCCATCTGAACAAGTTGCATTTTTCTGTGTCCATCTGAACAGGTTGCTTATTCCTGTGTCCATCTGAATAGGTTGCTTATTCCTGTGTCCATCTGAACATGTTGCTTATTTCTGTGTCCAACTGAACGGTGTCCAATTGAATGGTGTCCAACTGAACGGTGTCCAAATGAACTGTGTCCAAATGAACGGTGTCCAAAAGAACGGTGTCCAAAATTTCGTGTCCATTTGAAACGTGTCCATTTGCAACGTGTCCAATTGTACTGTGTCCAAGTGAATGCCACTCCGTTTTGGACTGCTATTAAGATAAGTAGCAATTTTTTTTAGAAATTCGGCGCAATATGCAGGCATTTTAGAACATGCAGCATGCGCTGCTAATGCAGAGGAATGACATGAGGATGAAAATGTTAATAAATGTGGGCATATTTCTTCTAATTTTTTTTTAAACGATAAATGTTTTCCTGTCATAACAGATGCATTATCACATGATAAAGCTACGATATTTAAAAATGGTATCTGTAATTTCCACATTTCACATTTAAATGCCTCAAACAATTTTTCTGCACTTGAATCTTTGGCATCAATATCAATTAATTTAACTAATTGTGAGCAAATATCTAATGTCTCTGGATCAACGTATCGAATAAGAAAAGTCATCCATTTATCATTAGTTATATCAGATGTTTCGTCAATAAAAATTGAAAATTTTGTATTCTGAATTTTATTGACGACACGATCTGTTTCAACTGGGCATAAAACATTTGTAATAATGCTTTTACATTTTGTTCGGCCCATGCTCGTACTTTTTAACACATTAGGGTCTTTCCCAATATGTTGAAAAAAGTTGAGGATTTCTTTTGCAGTTTGATGCGAAATATTTTTATCAGCAATTAATGCAGCATATCGAATTTCTGCTATTTTTTTTCGCTCTTCAAACGACAAAAGTGTATCATCTGTTATGTTTATATTTTCGTTTGTATTCTTTGTTTCTGTTTTAATTTTACATATTTCTATATGCGCTTTGGATTCTGCGTGACGATAAATTTTCAATAAATCATCTCTCATTGATTTATCACAAAATGAACAAAAAAATAAATTTACATCATGTGATACTTTGTGTAACCATGGCTGAAATAATTCAATTTCCAGCCATTTTTCTTGAAATTTATATTTTTGGGATATTTTTTTATCCGAATTTTTATTATTATTTTCATTATTAGTATTTAAAACCGAATTATTTTCTTTAATCTTATTTTTATGACACGCAGAATCTGCATGTCTTAAAATATTTGTATTACATGAAAAATTTTTATTGAATATAATACAATGATACAAATTTTCATCATAAGCTACTCTGCATTTAAATCGATCATCATTGAGCCAAGCATCTGAAAAGCTGCGCTTAGATTTTTTTCTCAATTCATTACTCATTTTTGTGAAACAAAAAATAGACAGAAACAAAGAATTGAGGAAGAGTTAATAAAAGAAGCTAAAGATGAAATATTATATATACATATATATATATAGAAATTTGAAATAATTAGAACTCACACACAAATCGGGATTGTGACAGTTCTTGAAGACCAAGATTTAAGAGCACGTAAAAATATGTTTACTTGACAGTACAATGCGACAAGATTATCTGATGAAAATAAATGCCGCGAAACAAATAAATGGCGTAAAACAAATTAAACGGCATAAAACAAATGCCGAGTGTGCCTCATGCCTCAGTGTCTGTTTACCAAAGCACGGCGACAGATTAAACATAATGTCTCGTAAGTAAATCATTATTTATACAAAATATTTATAATTATTATTAAGAAATTTTAATGTTTCTGTTATAATTTTTTCTCTTAATAATGTTATAGAAGACATTAATGAAGAAATGGGTGCGCTGGTGCTTGATGCACCTGACATGCCGCAAGTGCTGCAACAATTATTGCGGCAGCACAGCTGCAAATATTTATGCAGCAGCAGTAGCAGCAGCAGCCTCAGCAGCAGCAGCAGCAGCCGCCGCCGCCGCTGCCGCCGCAGCAACCTCAAGAAGAGCAACAGTAGGAGCAAAATGGTACATTATTTTTTATATTAAATTATATTTTATAAAATTATATACATATATATATATATATATACATATATAATTTATTTATTTTATTTGTTTCTCAGAAAATAAAGATAAAAAAAGAGGAGGCGGGCGGGCCCGTACCCGCTGGTACGCGCAGCGCGGCAGGGGCGGCTGGGGCGACCGAGGTCGAGGAGGCGATCAAGGTCGAGGCGACCGGGGCCGAAGAGGCGGCTGGGCCCGAGGAGGCGGTTGGGCCCGAGGAGGCGGCTGGGCCCGAGGAGCCGGCTGGGCCCGAGGAGGCGGCCGAGGCGCCGTCATAAAAAATTTTATTATTATTAATATTATTAATATTATTAATATTATTATATATAAATAATATATAAAATATATAAATAAATAATAAAAAAATAATAAGTAATTCATAGAATATTTATTTATATCCTATATTTTTTTCCTTTCATCCTTTCCTAGATATTTTTTCCTCCTATACATATCAATATAATATGGTATAAGGGCTCTAGGCGAAGATACACATAAAAAAATTTAACGCGCCATTGGTGATACCCCGTGGGTGGTGTGGAAAATCACCACACTCATTAAATTTTTTAATTTTATTATTTTAAATGTATATGAAATGTATATGAAATGTATATAGATAAAACAAGTTAAATTACTACTAAATAATTTTATAATATATTTATAATGTATGTATATATATATATATATATAATAAATATATTAAATATTATATATATACAGGGTGATTAAAAATAAGTATAGTGTCCGTGAAGTGACACATTCTTGAGTCAATTCTAAGACGATTTTTCCTTTAGCAAAATTTCGTCCGACGCTTAGTTTCCGAATTATTAAAAGAAGTAATTAACTTATAACGGGTCGGATACAAGAGGCAGGCAAGGGTGGCGCGAGTCACCGTCAGACGCGGGTGCTTACGCGGGGCGATCGCTGCGATCAGTTGGTCGCTACATACACACACATGCGAATACATAATTCTCATTCTCTCTCTCTCTCTCTCTCTCTCTCTCTCCTTCTCTCTCTCTCTCTCTATCTCCTTCTCTCTCTCTCTCCTCTCTCTCTCTCTCTCTCTCTCTCTCTCTCTCATTTGCATACTCGAAGTTATTATTACTCTTACTAAAATTATTATTTATTTTTTATTGTTACACTTTTCACTTAAATTATCTTCTTATTCTATTGTACCGTTTTTTTTTTTTTTTTACGAGAGAGGGGAAAATGCATTTATGCATACTCACCGGCCGATCCGGTGAGTTATGTGGGACTCGAGTACCAAGTCGAATTATCAACTCGGTACTCCCTACCCACTAAAACCCCCTCTCTTTCGCTAATTTTCTCTACCACTGTTTATTTGACATCCCGAAATTTGTTTTCACACAATACCAAAGAATAGTTATTATTACCTTGTTCGACGTATTGTTGTAATTTCTTGAGAAATAAATTTTCCAATAGATCGTACTTTTACTCAAGTTGAACATAGATATCACGTTCTAAAGAACAGAGATCCACACTAAATAATTAATCGAAAATTCTTTTTCTTTTATAAACTGTATTCTTTTATAAACTTCAACATAATCACATTCATTCACTCACTCGATAAGACGAGAAATTTATCAATGACTCTCTCACTAATCACTATCAATCACTATCGAATAATCACTGTTGGCCATTAAAAATCATTCGATTAAAGAAAAACACAACGTTATTACGACGTGACGACGCGACAACGCGACGATATTTACTCGGCGACAGCAAACAGTTTTTGGTTAGGCTAGGTTGCGGTAGGTTAAGGTACTAACAGCGCTGTCGAACGTGAACATGTGCTTGATTGAAGACGCGACAATTTAGCGTATAATATTATCATATGATATTTATCATATGAGATTTGTTTTAAAATTAATTAGAATAAATAAATGTTTAATTTCACTGTTAATGTTAAATATTATTTATTATTAATATTAAATATTATTATTAAATATTCTTAAATATTATTATTAACATTAAATATTTATTTATTATTATTAAATAGTATTATTAATATTAAATATTTATTTATTATTATTAAATATTATTATTAATATTAAATTTATTTACTTATTATTATTAAATATTTATTAAACTGTTGAAAATCAATAATAATATGAAAATAATATGAAAAAATATCATTAAATTCTGGCGTTTCAATCTCTCTTGGCTTTTTCTTATGGTTTTAAAAACAAATTCAGAGCGACCAATATTTCTGAACATTTGGAACATCTTCTTACGTTTTTAAAATCATAAGAAAAAGCCAAGAGAGATTGAAATGCCAGACTTTAATGATATTTTTTCATATTATTTTCATATTACTATTGATTTTCAATCAGATGATTTAATAAATATTTAATAGTAATAAATATATAAATTTAATATTAATAATAATATTTAATAATAAGAAATAAATATTTAATATTAATAATACTATTTAATAATAATAAATAAATATTTAATGTTAATAATAATATTTAAGAATATTTAACAATAATATATAGTATTAATAATAAATAATATTTAACATTAACAGTGAAAGTATTAAACATTTATTTATTCTAATTAATTTTAAAACAGATATCATACAATGTATAAATATCTTATGATAATAATATTATACGCTAAATTGGCGCGTCTTCAATCAAGCACATGTTCACGTTCGACAGCGCTGTTAGTACCTTAACCTACCATAAACCTAACATAACCAAAAACAGTTTGCTGTCGCTGGGTAAATATCGTCACGTTGTCGCGTCGTCACGTCATGTAATAATGTGTATCTTTCTTTAATCGAGTGATTTTTAATGGCCAACAGTGATTATTCGACAGTGATTTATAGTGATTAGTGATAGAGTCATTGGTAAATTTCTCGTCTTATCGAATGTCTTATCGAGTGAATGAATGTGATTATGAAGTTTATAAAGTTGAAGTTTATAAAAGAATACAGTTTATAAAAGAAAAAATAATTTTCGATTAATTATTTAGTGTGGATCTCTGTCCTTTAAAACGTGATATCTACGTTCAATTTGAATGAAAGTACGATCTATTGGAAAATTCATTTCTCAAGAAATTACAGCAATACATCGAACAAGGTAATAATAACTATTCTTTGGTGTTGTTGAAAACAAATTTCGGAATGTCAAATAAACAGTGTTAGAGAAAATTAGCGAAAGAGAGGGGTTTTTAGTGGGGGTAGGGAGTACCGAGTTGGTAATTCGACTTGGTACTCGAGTTCCACATAACCGGATCGCCCGATGAGTATGCATAAAATGCATTTTCCCCTCTCTCGTAAAAAAAAAAAAAAAAAAAAAAAAAAAAAAAAAAACGGTACAATAGAATAAGAAAATAATTTAAGTGAAAATGTGTAACAATAAAAAATAAATAATAATTTTAGTAAGAGCAATAATAACTTCAAATAAGCAAATGAGAGAGAGAGAAGGAGAGAGAGAGAGAGAGAGAGAGAGAATGAGAATTATGTATTCGCATGTGTGTGTATGTACTGACCAGCTGATCGCAGCGATCGCCCCGCGTGAGCACCCGCGTCTGACGGTGACTCGCGCCACCCTTGCCTGCCTCTTGTATCCGACCCATTATAAGTTAATTACTTCTTTTAATAATTCGAAAACTAAGCGTCGGACGAAATTTTGCTAAAAGAAAAATCGTCTTAGAATTGACTCAAGAATATGTCATTTCACGGACACTATACTTATTTTGAATCACCCTGTATATATATATAATACAAATATATTATAATTATTTAAATATTATTATTTATCGTATAATATGTTTATATAATATGTATGTGTATACATATATATATATATATATATATACATATTATATATATATATATACATATATATATATATATATATATATATGCACATACATATTATAAACATATTATAAATAAGTTGTAAGATAAAAAACTGTAAAAGAGAAACATTGAGCGCATATCGAAATATCGAGGAGTAGCGTGTCGCGTCGTGCATCGGCCGTCGCTTTCGTTAGTAGGAAGAAGACAGAAGACTGTATTCTCTCCTCTTCTACTATCCGAAGCTAGCCGAAGCGCCAAGCTCACACGTACGCTTACGTTCACCTCATTACCTCCTCCGCCATATTGCATGTTGCTCGCGGCGGAGATCTGGCAGCTTTGTCGCTAAATCACTCACACGTGCACACCGCTCGCACTCCTCTAACCAAGTCGAATATAAAAGTAGTAATATCAATCATTATTATTGATATCACATATTTCCTTTGAATCGATTAAAGTATTTGAAAATATTAAATATATTATGGAGTATGTACGTCAAAATTATATATTTTTGTCACAATTCTTCAATCTATGATTCATTGAGATTTATATTTTATAAGTCTACGTAATAAGATTCGTAATATTGATAGCGAATAACTAATAATGATAAACTCACAAGAGATACGCAAGATGTAAGTATTCCCTTCATTATTAATGATAAATTAAATTTATAAAAAATTTTTCGTAAAAATATGTAATTCTCTAATACAATATCTAATAATAAATTATTACTTTTTAATAATCTCCGATATTTTAATTTTTAAACGCGATCAAAACAATTAATTTGAATTTATATGCGTATATAATATTGCTTATTTAATTATATAAACTTATATTTTGGCAACAGATAAATATTCAAATTTTATTATAATGATCATTGTTATTTTATCTCGTTATATTCCGACAAAACTTGTTCATAAATATTTTATTATAATATTTTATCGAATCTAAATCTGTATTAGTATCTTTGTAAATGTAATCTTATTAAATTTGTTCTCGATTTGAATCTATTTCAGTCCATTTTTATTTTATCTAAGAATGAAAAAATTATATTAAATCTAAACTTTAAGAAAAGAAGTATATATCTTAAAAGAGAGATTAAAGATGCAAATATTTATAATTATAATTTGCTGTTAAATACGATCGATATTTTTGCAATGGCTTCAAAATCATGATATTTTATAATTTACTGAAAAATTGTGTCTAATGCTTTAATGCTTAAATAAAATATTCGATGTCACAGTTTACCATTCACAAATAATACGAATTATTTATTAACACAAATGAATTTGTTTAATGAAATGTGCAATTGATGTGACAACATGCACTGTTTGTAAATCATTTCTTCCATATTTCCGTTTAATGACGAAGTTGAAGCGGTAACGCACGAAGAGCAAAATTAGAGTATTTTTGACGGTTCGTAAGTTTCCATTGATATTTGCATGTCAATCGCTAACACTATGAAGCATGCACCACAATGATTACAAAAGGACCAATCAGAGTTACGATAAAAAGGCAACAATACATTCGAGATATTTCGAGAATCAGCGTAACACACCTTTTTTATAGATGGACTAGAACACTACAAAGCGCGCGCTTCGCGCGCGCCATTTATTTTCTTCAATTATACAATATAGACTACGGTCGAGAATGTGCTATTAATATAGAACATACATAGAATGATGTTTGATTTCAACACAAGCACACGCGCGCGCGCACATACGCACATACACACCTACACACGAAAGTTAATTCCATAGTAAATTTCTCTATTCTTTTTCTTTCAAAAAATGACACATAACAGATATCTCGAGCGTTCTCTAAATTTTTTTGAGTGAAATATCACTCTAATCAAGTGAAAATTCACTTGAGCAAAGAGTGAAAATCGAACATATCTTATCGAGTGAATATTGACTCGGTATTTTGAGTGATTAGATCGCTCGTGCGTTCGAGCGAAATGTGACTCGTGTATTTGAGTGAACTTGCACTCCGATCATAGTCCCTTCTTCAGGTGTCTAATTTTGCTGTTTGCTCGTTCTTAGAGTAAAGTTGTACTCTCGTTCAAGTGTACAGCATCGAATGATTTCTTACGGTAATTCACTAGAGTGAAGCAAATAAGCTTGTGAAAGTTACTAAAAAATTAGCAGGTGTAATTTAAACTGTAAAAAGAATAAGAAATGCTGCACAAATCATAACTATAAAAATAATAAGAAATGCTGCATCATAACTATAATCATAACTATAAAATCATAACTATAATCTTTGAATAAAAAAAATAGTAGAAGAGCATTATAAAGAGAATAAAAAAGCATTATAAAGAAATTTTAATGTAATCAAATTTATGTATAAAATAAATAACATGGCTTTAACCAAAAATTCTTACTGAGAGAAAGGGCAGAGCTAGCTATAGATTACAACTCCCACTTGACTTTCAGTTTTATTAATTTTCAATTCACAAATTCAGCCTTATTAGATAATAGTATCAAAAGTAAAAAAAATAAACTTAATTCTGACTGCCAAATACTGAATTATTATTAGGAAAACTATAGAAACTATAACTACATCAATAAAAAGAATGGATGATATACGGTGAAATTAAAAAATAAAAAGATACAAAAAAAATAAATTTTAAAATTAATACATACACAATAAAAACTGAAAACTATAATCTTTCGCACACATGCTTGTAAATACTTTGTGTTGGACATATTAAAAAGTAAATAAATACAAAGCTTCAACATTGGGATCATATCGTCTAATTTGTAGACTCCAATTCTGAATCAGAGCTGAAAAGACAAAGTAAGAAGAGGTGATTTAGTATTTTCTTAAAATGAAAAATTAAATACATAAATAATTGAAGTAATTATGTGAACTTACTCAAACATGATTTCTGCTGATTCTGGCTGAATTTCTACTACACTTAAAATAGAATTTAAACTATCGCAGCAGCTCTTGGGGGTATTGAGTCCATTGTAGACAATGGATTCAAAAAAGTTATAGAAGTTTAGAAGAGGGGCTGCATAATGTATATCGAACATATAGTGCAATTTAAAGAGTCTATCGAAGGCACACAAAGGGTTATTTCCTACAGGAAACAAATGAGTTTCAACTTGGATAAAGAATGGACTTTTCCTTTGGTCCATGTTTGTGCAACATAGTAAAAATGGCTGCTTTTGCAGAGAGCCTCTCTAAGTAAGGCTTTAGCATTTATATCTTCATTTGCCTGCGGAAAGGAAACAGAAGATATTCAGAATTTGAACAATAAACATGTTATTTTAATCTGTTTGCTAAAATTTATTTACAGGTATGAACTGCAAGAGACTTGGATGTGGAACTGAGACGATACGAGCAGCTGTTGCCATCTGTCCATCGCTTCGCTTTGTTCTAGCTTTGTTCTGAAAATTAATTAAGAATATATAATGAAGTATAGAAATGTCTCAAGTAACTATGAATTAAAAGAAAAAAATAATACATACCTGTGCTTTTCTAACATTTGAATGGTTGGGAGGAGGCAGCAACTCATGTAAGATCACAATTGCTTTCAAATTAACTGAAAACAAAAAATTCTCATTAATTAAATTTTTAAAAAAGTGTATAATAGAAAATGCTTTGCACTCACTACTCACTGTCAAAGTCAGTTAATTCCTCTAGCAAATGAGGTGCTACATTTTTACAATGTGCAATAATACGTGGGGCAAAATGAGTGGGAAATCTTGCCAACATTACGTCGTGTTTCTCAAAAATGTCTCTAAATTCATTATCAATCTATCATAATTTTCAAAGCAAATTTTTCATTATTAGAAATAAAAAAATGAAAGAAAATAATGGATAGCTTTCAAGACAATTGAAAAGAATTTGTCATACCATTTCACCTTCATAGTTTTTAAGGCGAGGATATTTTTTTAATACATCAGAAACTGTTATACTCTCAGAAGATTTGATTTCAGTATGTCTATTTGGCCGGGTTTCATACAGTAAACGTTCAATTTGAGCCTTGACGGAATCAGTTGGTTTTGTATACTTCATTTCAGAAATCTGATAAAAGAAAATAACTTGTAAGTTGCGTGTACAGTTAGTTTTAATTATTTGTCAAATACCTTTTCAATGAGGACAGATTCAGTTAATAGTGGTCTATTTATAAACGGTTCTTTCCTAAAAGTTTTCTTCTTTTTATTTAGTGATGCTTCAGTGGAAGTTGTTGATGCCCTGCGCTTCTCATTGCTGGGTAAATG
Organism: Camponotus fellah; assembly: GCA_030586385.1. NCBI lineage: Eukaryota > Metazoa > Arthropoda > Insecta > Hymenoptera > Formicidae > Camponotus > Camponotus fellah. Next base: position 7,143 of record JAPIVC010000483.1, on the reverse strand, counting down.
CTTTCTTATAGTTTTCAGCCGCCACTCAAGCCCTCTCCAACAGCTTCGTCGTAGAAACTCTCCTACAAGTTTAAAAAAGAGAACGTTTAAAACAAAACCATTCTGACAGCACACAAACCATTACTTACATGAGAACGCCCTTCAATTTTTGATGACAATGTAGGAAATGTGGACACAATGGCCCTTGCAACACTAGATTTATATTCCTTGGAAGGATACCTAAATATGAAAACAATTAATCAATATTCTACAAAAGACAGATAAAAAGATGAACAAAAAATAAAAGAAAAGACTATGATTTACATGTTGCCCCATTCTGAGCACATTTCAGATACTACAATCTTTATCAAATCTTTTCGATGCTTGTTAGTAAATTTATTTGATTGCAAAACCTTGATTAAGTCTTTATGCTGTTCTGAATGCTTTTCAATCCATCTCTTAATATCAATAGGTTTACTGTTCTGTAAATTATATATAAATGAGGGCTGATAATAAAAAAAGTAAACTTTTATATAGAAAATTGCGATTAATGCCAGGCCTTACATTAACTGTAGTGTTTGTCACAGCCGATGAATCAGCATCCGTTTCGTCCAGTTCAGTTTGTTCAGTCTGAGCCTATATTGAAAGTAATAAATTAAACATGGATAAGTCCAATACAAATCTTTTTGGAGTGGAATTAATCACAATTAACAGCGTAATATTGCCAAAACAAGAAATGTTCTTACCGATTCACTTGTTGAACAAGAATTTGATGTTGAGGGACCTGCATCCGTATTTGACGTATTTGGTGGATCAATCATAAAGACCTGCTGATAAAAAGATGTATTAACTTTGACTCTTAAGTATTAATATGAATCAACGTGATATACTAACCACATTGGTATTTTCCTTAACAATGAAAGTTATCAGCTTCCGTTGACCCATTTCATTAACTCCAATTTCTTTTAAATCTTGCTCCGAAAAAAAAGGAAGAGTTGTACCAGTAGCTTTTTCCTCTAAAAAAAGGAAAAGCAGTACACACTTACCTTGAAGCAAATACCTTATAGCAAATCAAGAATCATTACTCTTATTCATGATTTATCACAACGTCACATCCATCATTTGAAACAAGCTAAGGTAAATATAAAATATCAAAAGCATGCAAAAGTGAAATTTATTTTTAAGCTCTTAATATTTAAAGTGAGTCTAAACACTAAACACAAACTTTATATACCATGAGCAGTTTTAATTAATAAGCTCACAATGAATGAGTTTAAGACAATCACTTATTCTATCTGCTGAAATATTTACAAAACAAACAAGAAAACACAAGTATGTGATATTGTATTAGTAGAGAAACCGTAAGACACCGAAGATAAATGCACTCATCAACTTAACAACTTAAAATATGGCATATTATTTAAATAAAAACGAAGCAATTCAATCTGCAACACATGACAAAAAAACATTAGCTAACTTTTTTTCATACACGGGGAAAGTAATTAGCACTCACAAAAAAATATTGCAATAAAAGTTAAATTTACCTATCCGCACCTTAACTTAATTAATTTAAAGGCTTCATTTAATTTAAAATATTACATTTTGTACAGATTTTTAGCAATTATAAATAAAAATTTAACCTCCTATATAAAACTTTTTCTATAAACTATTTGTATACACTAAATCAGGATATGACGCAAAGTTATAAAATTTCCAATGCTACAATAATCTCGCCATAAAGCAAAAGGCTTCATGTTCTTTAAGTCATCAGCCGATATCAAAATAATATTTGAGCCTGAGGCCACACTGAAAGAATTTAAAGAACGTTCATAACCCAGAGTTTTCCATTCACGACACAGAAAATAAACCTTATCGGATTCATAAATATATATTTTCATTATTTTAGCAAACACAGGATTTCCTGATTCAGTTTCTCGTCCACTTTTGACAGCAACATGCCACCCACTTCGGTATTGAATACCATATATTTCTACTTTTAATGTTTCAAATACGTTTACATTGTCCGGTATTCCTACTACTTTCAAATACTCACAACCCTCACAATTTTTAACCAGAACTGTCTGCCCCTTTGAACAGATTATTTTCCTTCTTGGGGCATCGCCAGAACCCCAAATGACACATTGTGAAATTTGACTCAGCCGGATCATGCTAAAAGGTAAATTTTTGAAATTGCAGCATTGACTTCCATATTTTTTGAATATGCTATGCTTTGCTTCATAGCGCAGACATATTATGGATGGCCCAGACTTTATCAAACATTCCCCGTAATGCATCAAATGATGGAATTTGTTTATAAGTGCAACATTGGGAAATAATTCCTTAAAACTTGAGACAAATTCTAATATCAAGTCCTGTAAGTAAGGAGCTTGAGATGATGATGTGATAGGACTAAAGACTATTTCACTAATTCTATTCAAGAGAAGAACAAGATGCAAGTATTCGTCTCCTTTAGGTACTTTATCAGAGACCAAGAAAGGAAATATTCTCAAGAGACACCATGTTTGCACAGCTTTCTGCTGAATCGGGTTACCATTGTAAAAATTATTGAGAGTAAAATTAGGTGACGGCTTATTTTTCTTTTCTGGCATACCATACTGAAACATCTGTATTCGGTTGTTTAGTTCAGTCAAAGTCAAGTTATATCTATTCTCTCTCTTAATAAAATGTTTGATTACATACTCAAGAACTACAGGTGCAATACCTTGCCAAATGTCATGCATTGAATCAAAAACGAAATTCTCTGCGCAGTGCCAGAAACGACTTCTATGTAATGCACTATTTTCTTTCAAACCCGTTTCAGTATCGGTCAATAGCTTTGATTTGACTTTCCGTACTTGTTTATCATATAATTCTCTCGTTCTTGAATTTTTAATTTCTACTTTTCCTCTAAGGAGATCAGACCTATGTATCATGCATAAACGACAGAAGTGGTTAGCAGAAGGACCCAAGAATCCGAACATCTGATGTGCAGCCAAACCATCAGCAACTACACAAGCTATTGTGGCCCTCAATACAAACGGTTCTCCATCAAAACTTACCATAACTCCTTCTTCACTTTCCAATTTATTCAAATCATCAAGAAATGGACTAAAAATTTCCTTAAAACCATATTTAGTAACATCAGCTGTGTAACAAAATCCTAAAACTTGAATTCCTCCCATAAATGATTGCAAATGAGGAGGCAAATTTTGAATAGTAAAGTAAAATGCTCCTAATTTGTGAGCTGATGTTTTACTTCCTAGAGGATTGTTTACAACTATATCATCATAGTATAATTGGATTCTTAATGCTTGTGGATATCTCTGAAAAAATGGATTTTTTTTAAAGCTTTCCCCATCTCTAAAACCCCTCATAAATCCATCTGAAGAAGAAGATTCTTCTTCAATATATTTTCTAACACTTGAATGAGAAAGTATTAATTTAAGACTCTCAATTATTGGAACATATTGAAAACTTTCAATAACTAACTTTGGTTCGTATTCACCAGATTGTCTATTCAGCACTGATTCACAACGATCTCCAAGCGGAATCTCAACGGAGTCTACCAATCTATAATACATTTTTAAAGCTTTCAATTGCTCTTCAATGGATGAAAATTTATTAAAAGGAGCAGATATCTCAAACTTAGAGAGTAAATTCTGAATATCAACTTGATTCAATGATATAGCCTTACTTGAAAAATAATTCATAACTTCTTGTTGAAAAAAGTTTGCAATGTTACAAACAAAAACCTCTGCTGCCATGCAAGCTTGAGTCAAACTAGTCCCTGTAATAAATGCTTTGGATCTAAGGTGAGCAACCATTTGTGCAGCCTCTCCTGATACACTAAACACTTTTTGAAATTTATCTTTAGAATTGTTACTCTCAGGCACACTACAATAACTATCTTGCTCAGGATCTTCATTAGAATCTACCTCCATATGATTTTGAAATAAAAATGACTCGTTATTTCTGTTCTTTACAATTGGATGTTTAATACGAAGATGTCTAATCAAACTATTGAAATTTTGAAAACACATTGACATTCATCTTGTCCACATTGATATCCAAAACTATAGGGAGCTGACACTGACAAACTATGTGCATATCTTAAATGCGCTGTGAAATGTTTTAATCCATTCGGAATAAATTTATGACACATTGAACAAGTATAGCCTTCCATTGGTGACACAGTTTGATTGTAAACTAACAATGATAGTAAAATAACAAGAGACACTTCGTTTACAGACCTAAAATTAACCAACCAATAGATATTTAAATAAATTTACAAATTAAGATCTGAAATAAAATAATATTTAGTTAATAAAATAATAAAATAATATTTAGGAACCTAGAATTAATCAACCACTAGACATATTCAAATAACTTAACAAGACCTTAAAAAAAACAACAATATTATTATGCTACATTACTTTTCTGTCTTACCAAACTGATACATACTCAATAAAACGTTGATTGTGTTCTCATTAACTCCTCTATTTTTAAGATATATGGCCAAAATCTCAGGGTCCATCATTGCATTCTGAAACATTTGGAATAATTTATTGGAAGTTAAACAAATCAGTCATGGGCATTTTTTATTTGATTAACAAATAAAAAATATTTGAAAATAAAATATTATTTAAATAGGTTTTTATATGTTATTTGCAAACAATATTTAAAAGTTAGTTGTTATAATGAAAACAAATCCAAATAATTTATTTAAAAATAAATTAGTTAAATAAAATTCAAGTAATTATTTCCTAATAAATTTTTATTTTAATAACCAAAATAAATAAATTTTAACTAATTTTGAAAAAAAAATATTTTTTAAACAATTTTTAATATCAACTCATATTCTTTTATAAATAATAAAAAACGTTAATAACATTAAATACATAATAAGCTATAGTTTATAATAAATAGATAATATATAGATAAACAGCATGTTTAATAGCAGTTCTATTAGATAAAATTAATCAATTTATTTGAGAATTTATATTGAGATTCTATGCAAATAAAAAAAAACATTTAAAAATATATTATTTGCAAAATAAATTATTTTCAAATATAATCTCAATATAAATTATCAAATAAGTTTTTAATTTCATCTAGAACTGTCATTATACATGTTGTTTATATATTTATTGTAAACTATAGCTCATTATGTATTTAATGTTACTAACGTTTTTTATTATATATAAAAGAATATATAAGTTGCTATTAAAAATTGCTTAAAAAATATTTTTTCCTAAAATTAATTAAAAATTATTTTTTTTCTTATTCAAATAAAAATTTATTTAAAGATAATTAATTGACTTTTTTCCTAAATAACTTATTTTTTAATAAATATATTATTTAGATTTGTTCCCATTACGACAATTAATTTTCGTCAAAATTTACTCTAAGGCTTATATGATGCAACAAAGAGATAACAGATCTTGATAATTTCTTCAAACACAAACTGAAATATAACGTTTTACGATTTTTCTTTTCAATAAGCATTTTTTAAACAATAAATCTTAATTACGTTCTAAGATGAGGTTTTAAGTATAAATAGTTTCTCTAAACATTTTTTTAGCAAATTAAGCTAACAACGCTCTAAAATAACAGATAGAAATGCCATGTGGTGAGGTTATACTTACTTCAGGAAACATGTTTTTTTTTTCACAATAGCACTATGATATTCACAAAACCTAGCATTCACTATATAATATTCACAATTCTTTGAAATATTCAAGCAGATAAATATGAGCACCCGGCTTCTCCCTCCAACAAAGCAGCTATCAACGTAACAAGTACAGTATATGGCATCATAACCTACGTAGTCAAACTCGCGTCTGCGCACGTACTGAGTGTAATATAACTACTCGCTCACAATTGTTATAAAGTGAACTTTATATGAAAGAAAAAAATTGTTATAAATTTTACGAACAATATTCTGCCTATGTACTTCCATAAATATTGTCCTGTGTTTTTTTCAGAACGTGATGATGACTCACGTAGTATAACACGTCATGTCTCTTGCGCGCCTATTCGACCGAGTCACTCCGTTCAAATGAATTTTTACTCGATTCGAGTTACTCGGAGCCAGAGTGCTAAAATTTACTCCAACATTTCGAGAGAATAATTAAGGATATTTTCACTCGTGGAGTTCGAGTCCACAGATTTCACTTGTTTCGAGTGAAAAGAAGTGTAAAGTCACTCTGTTAAGAGTTGATAGTGCACTCGAATAAAGAGTCAAGTTTTCACTCGGAAAAATTTAGAGAGTTAGAAACTTTTGTTTAGGAATTTTGAAACATTTATACAGTTTGATACAAAAGCGACTTCGGCAGCTTTAAATGCACTTCTTGCAACTATGGAATGATTCTTTTAATGTATCCAAGTACATGAAGAAAACTGTATGAGACTTCATGTAATTTGTCGTTGAAATTCAGAAATTTTAGAAATGATATACACGACAAGCAGCAGAGTGGGAAGTCTGTTATTGCTACCGATGATAATATGGACCATATTCGAATGCTCATGCATTTTTCCAATAGACTTCTATTAACTCCTAATAAATATCCGTTTCTCATTTCTTGCAATCAAAAATCGAATAACTGGTCGTATCTCGCAGTTGAATATGCTAAAAAAACTGCTCCATATTTGCAAGAAACGTACTGAAAACTGCGAAGTCGCTTCAGCATCAAACTGCATATCAATGTTTTCAGAATACCTAAACAAAAGTTTCTAAGAAATTCGTGAGATCTGCAAATTGTCGTTTCTTGTGAGAAAATAAATAGAGAAAGTTACTTTTTTTTAACACTTTTCGTATACATATATGTACTTATATACAAAAAATATCCTATTTTAAATAATGCGTTGTTAAACGTATTTTATTATTCGTTTCTTCTTCTCTTTCCTTCTTTTTCTTATTCTCCTTTCTTTCTATCTCTTTTTTTCTTTTACTATCTCTCTTTCTCTCCTTTTTTTCTTTTTGTCTTTTCTCTTGACGACTTGACAACTGACAAATTAAGATAATACAACAGAGATATTAATTATATATATAAATTATAATATAATAGTACATATATAATTACACACAAACACACACACACACACTGAAAAAAATTGTTAATCTGACTAAGCATTTAAACTAAATTATTATTTTGAATTTTTGAA
>JAPIVC010000482.1:0-54363 GCA_030586385.1 Camponotus fellah | reverse complement strand
TTGGATGCGTACTGACGAGATAAACACTTTATTTTCAAATAACACAAGACGCATGCGACATACTTGGATGCGTACAGATAGAGAAGAAAAGCTGCACAGATAGCGTCCGACCATAAGACCTATTTGGATGCGTAATGACGAGATAAACGCTATTTTCCCAAATAGCGAAAGTCGCATGCGACATACTTGGATGCGTACAGACGAGAAAAACCACTTTTCCCAGATAGCGTCCGACCATAAGACCTATTTGGATGCGTACTGACGAGATAAACACCTTATTTTCAAATAGCGCAAGTCGCATGCGACGGGGATGCGGATATATGGGCGAGAAAAACACTTTTTTCGAATAGTCCGACCATAAGACCTATGTGGATGCGTACAGATGAGAAAAACACTTTTTTCCAGATAGCGTCCGACCATAAGACCTATTTGGATGCGTAATGACGAGATAAACCTTTATTTTCAATAGCGCAAGACTCATGAGACATACTTGGATGCAACAGACGAGAAAACATTTCTTTTTCGGATAGCGTCCGACCATAAGACCTATTTGGATGCGTACTGACGAGATAAACACTTTATTTTCAAATAGCGTGTTACGTCCGCAAACAAAATTTTTCAAAATCCTATCCTATATTATAATCCTTATTAAAACCCTAATGGGTATACATAAATCTATATATATTATCGCGAAACATATACACTGCGAAATTGTTATTTTATAAAAGTCTGCTTCTATATAACCATCAATGTTATACGCATAATTTGTCATCCTGGCACTACTATAACCTGACAGCCAGTCATATAGTAAAATAATATAAAAGCATATATAAAACGGAACAACAAATGAACCTGACCATTATATTAAAATTAACGCAAATATCCATATTTCTAAATAAATTACTATTGGGAAACAATCATATAAATAACGAGAGTAATAAATCATATGGTCAACCTAATTTCATTTTGTTGAGCCGAATAGTTGTAAAAAATATATATATATATATATATATATATATATATCCTGGATCGTTTTCCTAAATATATATTTAATGGAACATACTCGTTCATGGTTACCATCGAACTAAAGTATACGACGAAATTCCCGCTTGAAATATACACATATATATCCTTGTTATAATTTTTCCGCGTTGAAAGTATTTCCTGTGTAATTTGATATTCTCACGATTTGCCACAATTGTACCTGAAAATATAAAAAATATTAGCCAACTGTCGTAAGACAAATGAATTAAACATATACACATATATACTGACAAACAGTAGATATTATAGAAATATTATAAATAATCAAGTAAATAACAAATGTATAACGTGATCAATTAGAATCTGCTTATATTGTAGCGATCTACCAAAATGTTAAAGGTACTCATATGTTATATTCCCCCAAAACATACTACTATATATATATATATATATCATAAATTAGCTTCACAGTCATTCTCATTTCTGACCATTAAAAATTAATATATTCCCAAAAAAGGCACCGTGAAGAAATATATTTAAATTAACAGATCAAGAACACACAATATGATTAATTTTAAAAGATATAAAGTAGAATGCAATCTCATATAAAATATATAGGCAAATTTGACTCAATATATGGTCAAACCACTTTCGGCATATTTGTCATTAAGCTCAAAGATTAATTTAAAAGCACAAACAATAGTAGTAATATTGAACAAATTAATTATATCATATGAAGAATTGCTCCGGCATTAAAACAAATACACAATTTTAGTAAATGCATTTTATTAATTTAGAGTTCAGATTCACTTATCCATTTCAGTATATTATTCAATAGCTAACGTTTTCTTTCTTAACAACTCTGTTGTTTCGATCATAAAAGATATAATATTGAATAATATATAAACACATATATATATATATATATATATATATATATACATAGCAAAAACGAGCAAATCGCTAAGAGACCTTTTTTGACTTAGTTTTCGATCCCGTACACGCTCCCGAAGTTTCACCATTTGGACTGGGACACCCTGTATATCCACATTTAAATATATGGTAGAGATGCTGCAGACAGGAATTCCTTGTAGAAACACCGCACCGTGTAACCATTAGCCCCGCAATTCCCCTTTTTCAGGTGCCTCGTGCGCCAATATTAGCGATTCAACTTTATGACCTGGGGAAAATTAATAAATCAATTAAAACATAGAATAACTATATATATATAAATCTATAAACGCGAATTAATCCTAAATTGGCATTAACAGCTTTAGACTGCCAAATAATAATAATAAGTTAACATTCAATATTAGTTCAAATATAAATTTCTTTAATAATACAATTTAAATTTATGGCCAAAATGGTCCAATCAAGATTTGAATATTTTTGATCAATTAAAATAAACTAAAGTAAAGGAGAGTAAATAAACACCCCTCTACTTCAATAATTTCAATTTTAACATAAATGACGACTTTAGTATTAATAAGTAACATTTGCATCTGTGCCACGTAACAATACTTAATTTAAATATTACAAAATCAATACATGCATATATATATTCCTTTTTTTTATATACATATATACCGGATTCATCAATTACTATTAAACATTTCGACCTAACCTATAATAATAATAATATAATTTATTACACACTCAAATATATATGTACATCAGTAAAAATCCTTAAACATCAATCTAAGATATGTAATTTTCCGGCCAGTCATTCTATGAATAGCATTATAAATTTATAATATATATAAATAACAAAATTAAAATTTGCTGCTAGAATCTATATTACAATAACGTATGAACACGCACATATATATATGGTGAATTATGAAGCATAACTTAATTAAAAATGAAATATAATATAAAAATGCTAAATCGCAAATTTGATACATACAAGTAATAATTTTCAATACAAGAACAATATTTGACTTAGATACATGTTAAATAATCCTTTAGTAGAAATATTAATTCTGCCATGTACATCAGAACCCACAGCACGTGCTCTCAAGGTAGCATGATGTCAATACGTGTCGAATTGTATAAATCATTTTACCTGAAACACACAAGTCATATTAAAACCAATAACACAACTGCACGTGTTACAATAAGTTAAATTTATAACATGCAATTACAAGGCATGAATCTTTTGAATAATAGTTCTTTACAAAACATTTAAACTCTGAATATCTCTCAAAAATATAATATACGTTAGTCTTATATAAATATATATATATTAAAATTTTTCATCTTGAACGAGCCCTCTAGTAAAATGAATATCGTGGAAAACTATTATAATCTATATAATTCATATATTATAATTAACTCAACCAATGGCATAAATGATAATTACAACACCAAACTAACTCAAAAACAATAAAAATTCAATTATAAGTTATTAGAAGTTATTAGAATACAGTTATTAGAATATAGCTAATCATACAATCTCTATGGGACATGTTGTATTACTAAATTAATTAATATTTAATCCAAAAAGTGCTATATAAGTACGTATCTAACAAAATTATTCTATTGATAAATTATGACTAAATATACTTTCTGATTTTCCTATAATTTAAAAATCATTTATTAGTCACATCATAAAAAATGTAATGTTAAAATTATTATTCGTATCTACATAAATACCTACCTATGATATATAAATTATTAGACTTTACGGACTTTACGAAGTTCCCACGTTGAAATATAATCCGTTTTGCCTTGCACATAAATGGAATAGCAATATCCGGAACCTCAACCTAAAACCAACACCACCAAATTAATATTATATCATAAATAAGTGATCATACATTTATGTAAAATTAAGGCAACTGAATAATTATGATCTAACCAAACTATAATTAACATACTAACTATAATTAATATAACTATAATTAAACTATTTAGACTCCTTTCAAAGAGTTTTCTTTCTCCGTACCCTCCTTTAAGAGAATTCCTATTGTTTTAAATTGAGAAATATACTAGTGACGTCTTGAAAACACCGAGTTCTGACCATAAACGTTAAAGTCCCAAATAGTCCTCGATGAGATAAACTTTTTCGTAAACTCCGCACTCCCCATCTCTTTTAGTTTCCAATTTTTATTTTTGAAATCCATTAATTTTTGTAAAAACATGGAACTCGCAAGTCCTCGACGAGACGAGTATTTGTGCAAACCGCACATTTCTTTTAGTTTCCAAGTTATTGAACTTTGAAAATTTAATCGACGCTCATGTAAAATCACAAGTCCTCAATGAGACGAGTATCCCCATGCAAACGGCCCTCTCTCTCTTCTAGATTTATTTTGACTTTTGAAATTTAAAGTTTAAACTTCTTTTCACTCACAAAGAAAAAAAAAGAAGTCATAAAAAACATAGCCATTATAAAATCATTATATTTTTTTGAGTAATAAATAACCGTATATAATTAAAAAAAAATAAAAACCTCTAAATTAAAAGAAGATCTGCCCCGCCCCCAAGGCGTAAACGAAATTAATTAATAAATTAATTAGTAATAAAATTTACAATAACAAAATTTAGTGATAAATTTTAGGGGAAAAAAATTTTACAACAATAAAATATTTATAAAAGAACAAAATTCTACGAACTAACATTCATAGCCCCAAAAAAAATAATTTTTTTGCAAAAAGAAATAGTTAATAAAGATTAAAACTTATGTTGAAGCCCTATCTATTACATATTAATAAATATATTTTTATAAGAGGAAAATAAGAAAAAGCAAATGCCAATAAATTCTCTATTAAATATAATTAATAAGATTGTAAAAATTTTCACTTAGCAATAATTCTGTAAAACCTATATTGTTTCTGAATATCATAAACCATCTAAATTTATAAAAATCTTAATATTACCTCCTTAATATTTACCTAAAAATTAAGCACCCATCCTATGTATATTTTACTCTCCCAGAAAAATGATAGCTCTGAGTATTGCTGCAAATTATAAATAAAGTTATAATATTATTTAAAATAAAGAACATTTATAACTAATAACAACCACTCTTAAAAAAAATAGAAATAAATATATATATATAATTTGATTATTTCGGCAAGGAAATAATATAATATAATAATGAAATAAACTGCGATGCAAAAGTTGTTTCTAAAACAAAAAATAACAATACTATAATAAAAGAAGAAGACAAATAAATTACCTATATATCGATTTTCAAATTAATCTCAAACCGCATTCGCCCGGATAACTGAAAAGGTAAAATAAAAAATAATATATGTTCGTAAAAATAAACCTGTAATAAAATTAACAAATAATTAACACATACATTAAAAATAATTATCGAAGATATACTATATCAAATTATTAGACGAAAATTTTAATAAAATATAAGTTAAAAAAAAAATAACACACAACCCACCAAATTAAATTAAAAGTAAGATCGCAATTTGTATATAATAAATTTTCATACTATGTTAAATCAAAATTGTCAAACAAATTAATGTGCAAAGAAGCATACACTATATATTTAATAAATTGCAAATATATATATATATCTCATTTAATTAAAAAAATAAATAAAAAAATAAAAACCATTATAAACGAATAACAAAATAATAATTAAAAGAATCTTACTTTCGTCGCATTAAGAATTATAAAGTCTCTTAAAAGTCGTTCAAGGATAGCCTTCGCCCGCTTTCCTTATCTCTCCTGCATCCGGTATGCGTGACGTCACATATGGTCACATATTAATAAGCGACCTGAAATAATAATAATTTTTTTTTTAGAAAAGAATTCTGAAACGAAAAATATTATATACCTATAAATTCAAAATCGTTAATAAACTTTAATAATTTAATAAGACTTATAAAACTTATATAATGAACCTCAAGAGCAAAACGAAATATTCATAAAAAAGTTGCATTAAAATAGTAAAACTTCCATATAAATAATAATGAAATATATGTAATAATACACCTTTTAAAAAGAGACATTACGCTTGTAAAAAATTCCCAGGAAATCCATATAATTCAAACGAGTGAAAATTTATAAATGAATAACATTATTAATAGTACTACAATATTGTTCAAAATTATTATTCAATATTTAACAAACAAAATTTCTAACCAAACGTCCTTATTTAAATTAAAAATAATTAACAATAAAATGTGTGAAAAGAGATAAGCACATATATATATATATATATATATATACATATATATATATATATACTCTCCTGCATAAATTCAATAATAAAATAATTTTTTTTATTAATTACTCACGTATAATTATTAAAACCATACTTAATTTATACTTCCAATTGCACACATGCAGCCTAAATAAATAGGAATTTTAATAAATTCAAACAAGGAAATTATAATGAATAAATACACACATATATATATGTACATATACATATACCTATATATACATTTAAATACGTACATATATAATAGTAAAATTTTAGGATTTGAATAAATTTTATAACAAAACGAATTATAAGGCAGTAAAGACAGAATCTATATATATACACATATAATAAAATATATATATATATAGAAAAACATACAAGACTTTACCATTCACATTTAATTATGCACGCCTATAACCAATATACATCTATAAGAGGCAGAATAATAAAAATTATAATACTTATCTAAATTTGACGTCATAATCCTGTATATTCTCCCATAAAGCCAGCTTACAGCAACTCCACTTCATCAGCTGAAAAATTAAAAAAAGAAATAATATGTGATCATATAAGAAATTTTTATACGATAAAATATTATAAAACTCAGAAAAATTATATATACGTACATATATACATATATTCAAAAATAAAGGAAAATAATTAATTGGAATAAATAATAAAATATATTAATCTAATGTGCTACAAAATAAAATTTTTATACTTAACTCTTTTCTACATGCAAAATTATAAGCCCCCTTTTAATAATGTCCAAGGCTAAGACTTACCCCGTTTTCTCCTCCCCGCCAATATATATATATATATATATATATATATATATATATATGTCGACATCCGTCTTGTTCAAAGACAAAATTTCTGAAAAGAAAAGGAGAATAATTAATTAATGAATGTCGAAATAAGAATCTCATCAGAACCACAATTACCTGCATAACCACATGTACACATACATACATGAATATACATAAAATAAATTTTTACAAAAGCATTTACAACAATTTTTAATAACTCAAAAGGTGTCCTTCTGTGGTAATAAAACACATAAATATATCTAGAACCAAAATCATTACTTACCAATATGAGCTCCTTTATAAAGCACTGCAGCAAATTCATATAGTCACCCTATTATATAAATCCTCTATATATATATATTCATATTTCTTGACTAAATTCCTTTTCGATAGTTGTATTATCTGAGCGAGTAAAAACCGTTTTAATTAAGCAATTATAAAACTTTAAAAATCTACACTAAAGGTATAATACACATATATACATGTATATACATGTATAAGTATATATATATGTATGAATGTATACATATGTATATACATCAAAATTAACAGATTTCAAAATGAAATGTAAGCCTGTATACATGGGTGTGCCAAAGAGTATATGTATAACTAAAAAATTCAGTATAAAGTATATACCTATATATATATATATATATATATATATATATATATATGTGCATAGGCATACCATACATGCATACACTTCGACATGAAAATTAGACTCAGAATGAATTTGTAGAACATTATACATAATCCTAAAATGACTGTAAAGAAGGAATAAGGGAAATAACAAAATTATGCGTACTTACGAATATTATTATGTATAATTTTATGCATGCACACTCAATGCATCGAACCAAGCGCATAAGACTAAGTCGGCCAGGCGTACCGCGTTATCTCCAATGGAATGTTCAACATCCGCGCTCGGACCAAGAGGCAAAAGGGGGTTCTAAAATAATATTCTTATAAGACTAAGGCACATAAGGTGTGTAATAATTTTATTGTATATCCACCTTTTCTTTTATAATCGAATATTAATAAGAAATGCTCTCCGTTATAATCCATATGACTAGCAGTCATCATACATATATATATATATATATATATATATATATTGCATGTATGCATATATTATATATACATACCCCATTTTAATAACTAATTTTACTAATTTAACTAATTTTACTGCAAAATATAATGAAATTAAGGTGGAAATACATCATATGACTTTATACTATAGACTTATATATTAATATATATATATATATAGCATAAGGCTATATATGAACGAAATTACTGATTATCGACAACCTTAGGATTTTATATAATAATTGTTAAGCATGGCTCAAATAGTCACACACTGTAAATTATCAAAATCAAACAAGCGTAAATTAGCGCAAAAATTATATAATATGTCGACATAAGACCATATGAACGATTTAAGAAATATTACCGTTATTAAAATGCCTTATAAAAAGAAGGTCATTGCGAATTATGCGACGCACAATTCTTCGAATCACATCCGGCATAGCTATTCTTAGAAAGGAGATAAGCCGGCTTCGCATCCGCCGTCCTAAGAACTTGCAAAATAAAAATTCTTATAATATTATAGAGACCATTTAATCTAAGCATTAATTTCTTAACCGTTATTTAACCATATGTGTGCATATGTATGAACAAATATACGAATTATTGTAAAGATTATTGTAATAATAATGGCTCAATACGTCAGAATTTATAAAAATGTTACTTGAAAATTTATATAATCGATATAACTCGAGCATGAGATTCTCAAATATGTAAATATGTTATTGCAAAATTCTGACTATAAAAAACCATTATTAAAAAAATCTTCTTGTAAAATAATTTAATAAATTGAAGACATAAGACTAGCAGTCCCCACCGCAGAGCTTTCGCCCACCATACCGCAACGACTCTTGGAGAAGGGCAGCTACCAGCAATCAAACCACCAATGACTGGGAATGCCCGCCTTCTCTTGCCCCCCACAAATGCCGAAATCGAAGAGGGGACTGACGGCACCTCAGTCCTCCGAGAAGTCGCTCGCCAGCAGTTCATCATCAGACCACCAGCTCTGCGGAAGAACAGGAGAGAGCAGCTTATCGGACGAATAAAAACTTAGTCGCAATTTCGATTTTTACCTCTGGGGACTTAGTCTCTGGGACATTGAGCGAATTGTATTCTGATATCGGTCTTCTGAAAAGCGATTTGCATCGACATTCCTGAGTCTCTTGCCGATTTTTCATCCGCCTCCAACACCTTTCAACGATCGTTGCTGAGCGCAGGCGATCCGAAGGAGGCGCAACATCGCTTCTATACATCAAGAATTTTCACCATCCGGTAAGTAAAATTTTAAATTCTTAACTAACTACTACACTACTAACTTAATTCTACGCATGCCTGTCATTTTGTCAAACTCTACCTTCCCCTATACAGACACTTAGTCTTCTTTTGAATTGAATTTTCAAATTTCCACCGATCCTCTGGTTAAACCCGGGGGGAATTGTCGCCTTCGGCTAGTCAATCGATGTGCATTGGGTAGCATACTCTACTCCTCTGCCGCTTTCATAGAGAGCTTCCCTGGAGGAATTTCTCTATGGATTCTGAGCCGCTGTGACGGGACGTCTTGCACATCGACACTGGTCGTCGAGCACGGGACGCACTCCTAGAGGACCTGTCGAAATAGTAATTACTTGCACTGGCTTACGAGCCAGTTTTAATTTAATTATTCAATAAAATTTATTACTTACACATAATAGGCCAGACGCTTTGAATTTTATGTCAAATAATTGACATAGTCTGTATTCCTTCGTCCCTCTCCGTCCTAACATTTCTAGACAATCCGAAAGGAAAATTAATACATTTGATAATTCAAAATTATTATCTAACACACATTAACAACTATTATTCTTATATATATATATATATACATATATATATATGTATATATCAAATTTTATTTGAGAACATTTCATATATCTCATCCATCAACATTTCCAAGATTTAATATTTAAATGATATCATCATTTTTCCCCATGGTTTCTGTTCGGCTATTATATGTATATTTTCAAAATAAAATTATTATTTTATCTATCTAAATTAACATTTCAAACCAATTAAGCTATTTTAATTTAATTGAATCTAAAATATATTCAATTGCTGACGTTTCTAAATCACTACTTTTTTTTTATACTATCGACCTTTATTATTCGGATTCTAATTATTATTTTGAACATTTTATTTGCCCAATCAGTCTCAACCATTTTATTATTTAAAATCAATTTGTTAAATTAATTCGGCACACCGTATTCATCAATTATTCACTAAATCATACCGATTTTGATCCTAATTATATTCTATCAAATTTATCACAATTAAATTGTACTCTCTTACTTCAATGTACCTTCCTCTCGCTAATTTTTTCGATTTTTCTCTTGAAGACTTAATAACTCGAAACACTTGACTTATTCGTCCCCATTCATTCTCTTTGACAGGGCCACTCATCTAAAGCGGTAACAGTAAGTAAATAAATCGCCCCTTCTTAAATAAAGGCTCCGAAATATTTTTTAATTAAAGAATAAACCCTTTGGTAGATGGTTAAACCTCGCCCTCAAACTTCCGCGGTCGGTCGCGAAATTTCCCCCCGCGCCGCGGGCGTGCGCCGCCATAACCCACAATCAGCTCGCGCCAGGCCCCGTGCCGCGCGTCGATTATTCTCGAGCAGAGGTGAAACAATTAGTGAAACGGGGAACGTCGCCGGCTCCCCGGGCCCCTCAACACCCCACACAACCCCTTCCTACGGTCAGCAACCGAACCGTCCACCTATCCCCTTTGGAGAAGAACGGATTGATGAAGAACCCGCCGGTGGACCCCCGGATCATCAGGAAGATTATTCATTAGTCACCTTGGGAACTCAAGCATCGTCACCAGTCACCCTGGATCTCCGCCCCCACTATCACACCGCTACTCCTCCGCTGGCCCTGGCCCTACGTTCGGTAGTTTTGGTAGTTCGTCGTTGGATTACTTCCCGGCCAGAATGCCCGGTTTTCCCCCTCCCCTCATCGAAGGCTTGACCCCCAGCACTAGCCCTTCAACGTCCAATTACTCGCCGGTCCTGGATCATTCGGAACCTAATTATTCTCCGATTAGGTCTCCTGATTACACCCCACCCCCCCGGTCGAGAAAACGTACCAGGCCCCCACAAATACGCCTCAACCAGTGGAAGAATTATCGGACGAGGATGTCAACGAATTACTGGACTATTTGACCTCCGACGAATTTTTGGATCTTTTATAAACACGTTTTCTTATGTAAGCCTTGAACTACTGTAAAGAAAAGAGAGAGCATATAATAAATGGGATAACAAAAGAGAACTTCGTAATCACATGTTCATATTTAATTACCCGTTCGTCAGCCTATCCATCACTCTCCAGTAAGAAGCACTCTAGATTCTTAATCTCTCGGCGTCCCAGAGTATATCCGGCTTAGCAGGATGCTCTAAAAAAATAAATAGAGAGATAAAACATCCAGTTCGTCTGCATATGATTAGATCAATGCAAATTGTCCTAGGACAGTAAAATAAGGACGTAACAAGCGCAAGATGCATGCTACATACTTGGATGCGTACAGATGAGAAAAACTCTTTTTTTCCAGATAGCGAAAGTCGCATATAACATACTTGGATGCGTACAGACGAGAAAAACACTTTTCTTCCAGATAACGCAAGTCGCATGCGACAAACTTGGATGCGTACAGACGAGAAAAATACTTCTTTTCCAGATAGCGTCCGACCATAAGACGTATTTGGATGCGTACTGACGAGATAAACATTTTATTTTCAAATAGCGCAAGTCGCATGTGACATAATTGGATGCGTACAGACGAGAAAAACATTTTTTTTCCAGATAGCGTCCGACCATAAGACCTATTTGGATGCGTACTGACCAGATAAACACTTTATTTTCAAATAGCGCCAGTCGCATGCGACATACTCGGATGCGTACAGACGAGAAAAACATTTTTTATCCTGATAGCGTCCGACCATAAGAACTATTTGGATGCGTACTGACGAGATAAACACTTTATTTTCAAATAGCGCGAGACACATGCGACATACTTGGATGCGTACAGACGAGAAAAACATTTTTCTTCCAAATAGCGCAAGTCGCATGCGACAAACTTGGATGCGTACAGACGAGAAAAATACTTTTTTTCCAGATAGCGTCCGACCATAAGACATATTTGGATGCGTACTGACGAGATAAACACTTTATTTTCAAATAGAGCAAGACGCATACAACATACTTGGATGCGTACAGATGAGAAAAATACTTTTTTTCCTGATAGCGTCCGACCATAAGACCTATTTGGATGCATACTAACAAGATAAACACTTTATTTTCAAATAGCGCAACTCGCATGCGACATACTTGGATGCGTGCAGACGAGAAAAACACTTTTTTCCAGATAGCTTCCGACCATAAGACCTATTTGGATGCATACTGACGAGATAAACACTTTATTTTCAAATAGAGCAAGACGCATACGACATACTTGGATGCATACAGATGAGAAAAACACTTTTTTTCCAGATAGCTTAAGTCGCATGCGACAAACTAGGATGCGTACAGACGAGAAAAACACTTTTTCCAGATAGCGTCCGACCATAAGACCTATTTGGATGCGTACTGATGAGATAAAAAGTTTATTTTCAAATAGCGCAAGACACATGTGACATACTTGGATGCGTACAGACGAGAAAAACACTTTTCTTCCAGATAGCGTACGACCATAAGACCTATTTGGATGCGTACTGACGAGATAAACACTTTATTTTCAAATAGCGCAAGTCGCATGCGACATACTTGGATGCGTACAGACGAGAAAAACACTTCTTTTCCAGATAGCGTCCGACCATAAGACCTATTTGGATGCGTACTGACGAGATAAACACTTTATTTTCAAATAGCGCAAAACGCATGCGACATACTTGGACGCGTACAGATGAGAAAAACTTTTTTTCCAGATAGCGTCCGACTATAAGACCTATTTGGATACGTACAGACGAGAAAACACTTTATTTTCAAAAGAGCACCTCCACTTTTTCCAGATAGCGTCCGACTATAAGACCTATTTGGATACGTACAGACGAGATAAACACTTTATTTTCAAATAGCGCCAGTCGCATGCGACATACTTGGATGCGTACAGACGAGAATAACATTTTTTTTCCAGATAGCGTCCGACCATAAGACCTATTTGGATGCGTACTGACGAGATAAACATTTTATTTTCAAATAGCGCGAGACGCATGCGACATACTTGGATGCGTACAGATGAGAAAAACACTTTTCTTCCAGATAGCGCAAGTCGCATGCGACAAACTTGGATGCGTACAGACGAGAAAAATACTTCTTTTCCAGATAACGTCCGACCATAAGACCTATTTGGATGCGTACTGACGAGATAAACACTTTGTTTTCAAATAGCGCAAAACGCATGCGAGATACTTGCATGCGTACAGACGAGAAAAACACTTTTTTTCCAGATAGCGTCCGACCATAAGTCCTATTTGGATGCGTACTGACGAGATAAACACTTTATTTTCAAATAGCGCAAGCGGCATGCGGTATACTTGCATGCGTACAGACGAGATAAACACTGAGATAAAATATAATACAACAATAAAATCAAATGAAATATAATACAATAAATATAATAATAGTGTTACGGCCGTATTAGTTGTGTATTAATTTTTTGCACACTTAAAAGTATAGACCGAACGTTTGCTTTTATTTAAGGAATGATTGTATGATAAACATAGAAAGAGATAAATTGACGTTCGTAACTGTGCGTTCTCTTTCATTGTGTAAGTGCGAGAGAACATTAGGTGTTTTCCATTCAGCGACACAAGTCGACACAATCATCTTTCTATCTTTTTTCAGTGAATAACAATAATTAAAGATAGAATGATACTTGTGTCGACTTATGTCGCTAAATGGAAAATACCGCATGGCGTCTTTCTCGCACTTGTGTTACGCGAACATCAATTTGTCTTTTTTTATGTATATTGTACCCCCACTCCTTAACGCTCGGTCTATACTTTGAAGTCTATATTTTTTGAGTCTGCAGAAAAAATTAAATTTTCGATCGGTCAACGTAGACAAAGAAAATGAACGTCACGGGTCGCGGGTCGCGGGGAGAAAGATAAATAAGAAGGGAATTGATGGATGAAAATATATAATATTATACCAAAAGTAATAAATTTATCATTAAATAACAGATAAGTAATAAGAACGTTTTCCAATAATGTAATACAAATTAACACTCAAACCAAACGTATTCAGTACGTGTGATACGCATAATGACAGCAAAGTATTAGTATATCGTCATTATGCGGCGATCATTGTGTGGACAAGCAATCAAAATAAATACCGATTTATACATATTTACAATTATGTTACATGAAAAATATATAATATTATTTACAATCATATTTATTTTAATAGTAGGATTTTGAAATTTTTTTTGAACTTTATTATTACGTATTTACAAGATAGTTATTATATCATAATCAAGTTTTACTTCGTATTGTTGCGTCTTTAATAATAATAATCGCATGAACTGTTTTTTTATTGTTTAACTAACTTTTGCTTACAACAATTTTCTCAATAAAATAATAAAATACCGAAAATATGGTTAAAATATACAATATGTATATTACTTACAAACTTTTTGTTCTCGACCACATCCAAAGATGAAGAAAGATGTCGACGATTCTCGGATCGATAATATTTTCCTTTCCTTTTCCTTTCCTTTTCAATTTTTTTGGCCACGTCCCTATTAGAGTGTAATCCGGCCATCAACTGATAATGGGATAACTGTCTTACGGTGCTACTATCAAAGAAACAGGCAGAAACTCAAAAATTTATTTTTTAACAAAAATCACGCGAAAGATGCACAGAAACACGTCCGCTGATAATACTTTCCAAATGCGTACTTCCTCTATTCCTTTCCTCTGTTATAATAAGGGATGGTAGGTGGTAGGGATACGTTGTTATAATTGGTTCCATATTATTGGTTTCAAAAGAAAAACCTATTAGAGTGATTCAAATTCTGTTGTAATTTTGACCTACATTGGTTTGTATTATCCCTACCTAACATCCAGTGCTACCAGAAATGAGTTTTTGCATTCGGCGTAGCTGGCACACAAAAAAAGAAAGCCGTATACGTGTGGCGCTCGGCGCTCGGCTACCTTCGAGCAGTAGAAGTGTGTCGACTATAATCTACTGTCTCCTTTTCTCTTGAATTGTAGCTATAGCTAACGCCTCGAGAATCCTATGTTAGCGGTTCGATCTATTTATTCGATCTTACGTGAAAACTTGTAAAATTTATGAATAAAATTTAATAAATCCTCAATCCTGTCAAAATTTAAATAAATTAATTAAATAAATCTCCTAATTACAATTTGTTTTTTATATAAAAGATATAAAGTAATTTGAAAAATAAAAGATGGAAGAGAATAAATTATAAAAATCTACTTTAGTCAATATGTAATGTTTTTCTCTTACAGTAGATAAAGATAGGCATAAAATAGGTAGAATATAAAGATTAGAACATATATGTTAATTATATTTTTAATAATATATTATAATATAATATTTAATAGCCGTATAATATTTTATCAATTTATAAATAAACAACGTACATGTTGTTTTCAACTTTTCTGATTTTGTTTTTTTTCTGTGTCTTTTATTTTTTATATTTCTTTCAATTTTATTCTTTTATTTTATGTGTATTTTTCTATAACTATCCTTTCTATAATTATCCTCTGTTCTATCTTCTCTATTTTATCTTCTTTGGAAATATAAAAAAATTTTCTTTCATTATATTAAATTATATACATATGTATATTTAATTATTTATTTTTATGTATATATGCATATATAATATTATTTTATTATGTATAATTTATTCAATATATAATATTTAATATATTTAACATAATATTTAATAATATTTAATATATATTTTTTAAGAAAACATTTTTTACATTTCCTCTGACGGAAGAGGAACCATCTGATTTCCGTTGAGCAATATAAAGAATAAAACATATATGTTAATAATATTTTCTAAATAATCAATTTATAAATAAACAATGTACATGTTGTTGCTCAAGGGAAATCACAAGAAAGTGATGGTCTCTTCCGTCAGAGGAAATATAAAAAATGTTTTCTTAAAAAATATATATTAAATATTATTAAATATTATGTTAAATATATTAAATATTATATATTGAATAAATTATACATAATAAAATAATATTATATATGCATATATACATAAAAATAAATAATTAAATATACATATGTATATAATTTAATATAATGAAAGAAAATTTTTTTATATTTCCAAAGAAGATAAAATAGAGAAGATAGAACAGAGGATAATTATAGAAAGGATAGTTATAGAAAAATACACATAAAATAAAAGAATAAAATTGAAAGAAATATAAAAAATAAAAGACACAGAAAAAAAACAAAATCAGAAAAAAGTTGAACAACAACATGTACGTTGTTTATTTATAAATTGATAAAATATTATACGTGCTATTACAATATTATATTATAATATTTATTAAAAAATATTATTAACATATATGTTCTAATCTTTATATTCCTTTATATTTTATGCCTATCTTTTTATACTTATTTTTTAAGAGAAAAACGTACATATTGACTAAGAGTAGATTTTTATAATTTATTCTCTTTCCATCTTTTATTTTTCAAATTATTAGGTGTACAAATAAGTTTCCGCGGTTTGACAAAAGATAGCACCACCAGAAGGTCATGTTGAAATTCATCAGATGTAAAACGTAATATCCCAAGTTTGATCATCTGGCAACACCATAACCTTGAAGTATTAGTGATTCCGTATCAGCATCACGTAATTTTTTTCGTGCGAAAATGTCAAGTTTTGTGCCGAATAAGCGTCATTTGCGGGAACTTTTGATTTACTTCTTTAATTTGAAAAAAGTCTGCAGCTGAGGCGCATCGATTGCTTCTAGAAGCATATGGTGAGGCTGCTTTAAGTGAGAGAAGTTGTCAGGAATGGTTTCAAAAATTTAAGAACGGTGAGTTTGACGTGGAGGACAAAGAACGCAGTGGAAGGCCGAAAGTGTACGAAGACATGGAATTGGCAGTATTATTGGAGGAAGATTCGTCCCAAACAAAAAGAACTTGCACTTACATTACAAGTGACTCAACAAGCAATTTCACATCGTTTAAAATCGTTGGGAATGATTCAAAAACAAGGAAATTGGGTTCCATATGAACTAAAGCCGAGAGATGTTGAACGCCGATTATGCATGAGCGAAATGCTGCTTGCCAGGCATAAAAAAAAGAGTTTTTTGCATCGTATAGTCACTGGTGACGAAAAATGGATCCACTATGATAACCCAAAGAAGAGAAAGCCCGGCGAACTATCAACATCGACAGCTAAGCCGAATATTCATGGAAAAAAACTCATGCTGTGTATTTGATGGGATCAGCTTGGTGTCGTGCATTATGATTTGCTCAAACCGAGCGAAATAATACTGGAGCTCTCTACCGAACACAATTAATGAGATTGAGTCGGGCACTCAAGGAAACACGCGCCCATTACTACTCCAGACACGACAAAATTATTTTCCTACACGATAATGCTCGTCCACATGTTGCGGCGGCGGTAAAAACTTACTTGGAAACACTCAAGTGGGAAGTTTTACCCCACCCGCCATATTCACCAGACTTAGCCCCTTCTGATTATCATCTGTTCCGGTCGATGGCATATGGTCTGTCTGAGCAGCGCTTTACATCATATGAAGATACCAAAAATTGGGTAGATTTGTGGATAGCGTTAAAAGATGAAGAGTTTTTCCGACGTGGTATCCGAATGCTGCCACAAAGATGGAGAAAAGTGGTGGCAAGTGATGGAAAATATTTTGAATAAAACGTAATGTACCGTTCCTTCACAATAAATTCCTAATTTTTTATAAAAAACCGCGGAAACTTATTTGTACACCTAATACTTTATATCTTTTATATAAAAAACAAATTGTAATTAGGAGATTTATTTAATTAATTTATTTAAATTTTGACAGGATTGAGGATTTATTAAATTTTATTCATAAATTTTACAAGTTTTCACGTAAGATCGAATAAATAGATCGAACCGCTAACATAGGATTCTCGAGGCGTTAGCTATAGCTACAATTCAAGAGAAAAGGAGACAGTAGATTATAGTCGACACTCTTCTACTGCTCGAAGGTAGCCGAGCGCCGAGCGCCACACGTATACGGCTTTCTTTTTTTGTGTGCCAGCTATGCCGAATGCAAAAACTCATTTCTGGTAGCACTGGATGTTAGGTGGTAGGGATAATACAAACCAATGTAGGTCAAAATTACAACAGAATTTGAATCACTCTAATAGGTTTTACTTTTGAAACCAATAATATGGAACCAATTATAACAACGTATCCCTACCACCTACCATCCCTTATTATAGCAGAGGAAAGGAATAGAGGAAGTACGCATTTGGAAAGTATTATCAGCGGACGTGTTTCTGTGCATCTTTCGCGTGATTTTTGTTAAAAATAAATTTTTGAGTTTCTGCCTGTTTCTTTGATAGTAGCACCGTAAGACAGTTATCCCATTATCAGTTGATGGCCGGATTACACTCTAATAGGGACGTGGCCAAATAAATTGAAAAGGAAAGGATAGGAAAGGAAAATATTATCGATCCGAGAATCATCGACATCTTTCTTCATCTTTGGATGTGGTCGAGAACAAAAAGTTTGTAAGTAATATACATATTGTATATTTTAACCATATTTTCGGTATTTTATTATTTTATTGAGAAAATTGTTGTAAGCAAAAGTTAGTTAAACAATAAAAAAACAGTTCATGCGATTATTATTATTAAAGACGCAACATATACGAAGTAAAACTTGATTATGATATAATAACTATCTTGTAAATACGTAATAATAAAGTTCAAGAATAATTTCAAAATCCTACTATTAAAATAAATATGATTGTAAATAATATTATATATTTTTCATGTAACATAATTTTAAATATGTATAAATCGAGTATTTTTGATTGCTTGTCCACACAATGATCGCCGCATAATGACGATATACTTATACTTTGCTGTCATTATGCGTATCACACGTACTGAATACGTTTGGTTTGAGTGTTATTTATATTACGTTATTGGAAAACGTTCTTATTACTTATCTGTTATTTAATGATAAATTTATTACTTTTGGTATAATATTATATATTTTCATCCATCAATTCTCTTCTTATTTATCTTTCTCCCCGCGACCCGCGACCCGTGACGTTCATTTTCTTTGTCTACGTTGACCGATCGATATATTGAATTTTTCTGCAGACTCAAAAAATCATAGATTTCAAAGTATATACCGAGCGTTAAGGAGTGGGGGTACAATACACGTAAAAAAAGACAAATTGATGTTCGCGTAACACAAGTGCGAGAAAGACGCCATGCGGTATTTTCCATTTAGCGACATAAGTCGACACAAGTATCATTCTATCTTTATTTATTGTTATTCACTAAAAAAAGATAGAAAGATGATTGTGTCGACTTGTGTCGCTGAATGGAAAACACCTATGATGTTCTCTCTCGCACTTATGCACAATGAAAGAGAACGCACAGTTACGAACGTCAATTTATCTCTTTCTACGTTTATCATACAATCATTCCTTAAATAAAAGCAAACGTTTGGTCTATACTTTTAAGTGCAAAAAATTAATACACAACTAATACGGACATAACACTATTATTATATTTATTGTATTATATTTCATTTGATTTTATTGTTGTATTATATTTTATCTCATTATATCACAAGATACTGTTTTCTTATGCAATATATGAGCTATATATAGTCATCATATATATGTATATATGTATATATGTGTATATATATATATATATATATGTATATATATATATTAAATAAATATATATTTCAGGTTTCGCAATTTCAAGATATATAAGTGATATACAATTTTATATTTGAATAAGCATTAATAATATATAATTACTTGGAAGCAATTTATAATTTCCTGGAAATATTAATCTTCACATTTTACAATATATTCGAATTGGATTTATTCATCAGTTTTACAAGGTATTATTTTGTTTAAATATTTTTCTTACGGTAATATCATTTTTATAAGTAATTTACTAAAATTTGTAAAAAAATTTATATTTCTTATATAAAAAAAATTAATAACTAATATTATAAAATTTTATGTATTACTTGATTTGTTGTAATTGTATTATTAAGAAATGCACAACAAACTAAAATACTACAATAATATGATGCTAAATTCTTCAAAATAAACATATTTAATTTTTAGTTTTATATATTAACAAATGTTCCACTTAAATATGTATAATATGTTTGAAATGGATGTACGTTTATCATATATAAATTATATTACATATAATACATACACAAATACTTTATCAAACAATGAAAAAAACACTTGAATCTTTCACAATATGTAACATAATAAATATAATTTCAATTATACAAATAGAAATGGACATTCAAAAGTTTTGATCTATATTAAATTTTTTTCAATGAATTAAATTATAAAAGATTAAAAAATATCACAACAATATTTTACATTTAGTATGACGCAATAAAA
The DNA here is from genome assembly GCA_030586385.1 of Camponotus fellah. Lineage (NCBI taxonomy): Eukaryota > Metazoa > Arthropoda > Insecta > Hymenoptera > Formicidae > Camponotus > Camponotus fellah. Next base: position 33,659 of record JAPIVC010000482.1, on the reverse strand, counting down.
ATATTGTCTGTACATAAAATTGTTTGATGTAATAGTAAAAAATATGTTAGCATGATTAAATATTCTTAAATTATAAATATTCTTAAATTAAACATATTTATTTTTAGTTTTATATATTAAGAAATGTTTTATTTAAGTATGTATAATGTGTCTGAAGTGGATGTATATTTATCATATATAAATTATATTGCATAAAATATATACACAAATACTTTGTCGAACAATGAAAAAAGCATTTGAAGTCTTTCGCAATACTTAATAAATATAATATATATAATTTTAATTACAAAAATAGAAATGAAAATTCAAACGTTTTGATCTGTATTACATTTTTTTCAAGAATTAAATTATAAAAGATAAAAATAAACATTACTTTACATTTAGCATTACGCATAAAAATATTGTCTACGCTGTACATAAAACTTTGATGTAATAGTAAAAGAGACGTTAGCATAATTAAATATTCTTAATAGACCAAAAAATAAAAAACTATATGTATATGTTGCTGCATAAAATTATTAATATAATGTTGGTAGGTAGATAGAAAACAGTACATGCTGCAACACACAACATACAAACAGTTATTTTTCTCAAAATAACAAATATAATATCATCATGTACTGTTATTATATTATAACATACATTGTATTATAATTTTATGCAGCAACATATACATATAGTTTTTTATTTTTTGGTCTATTAAGAATATTTAATTATGCTAACGTCTCTTTTATTATTACATCAAAGTTTCATGTACAGCGTAGACAATATTTTTATTGCGTAATGCTAAATGTAAAGTATTGTTATATTTTTTTATCTTTTATAATTTAATTCATTGAAAAAAATTTAATATAAATCAAAACGTTTGAATTTTCATTTCTCTTTTTATAATTAAAATTATATATATTATATTTTTTATCTGGTATTCTCTATCTGTCTCATAACAATTTTAAAACAATAGTTATGCTTTGTTTTTTATTTATCAACGTTATATTATAATTTTATAGTAAAGTAAACATAGCCTTTTATTTTTTTGTCTATTAAATATACTTAAAATTATGTTTGCAGTTACTTATATCATACCATTTCATGTACAATGTAGTCAATATTTTTATTACGTAATGTCTAATGTAAAGTATTATTATTTATATTTATTTTTATAAAGTATTATTATTATATTTATATAGTTTTTTTATAATTTGATCTATTGAAAATAATGTAAAATATTATAGATGGAAACGTCTCCATTATCATTTTTATTTGAATAATTAAAATTATATTTGAACATTGAATATTGCGAAAGGTTTCAATAACCATTTTTATCGTTCCATTTAATTTATATTATGTATATGTGTGTGTGTGTGTGTGTGTGTGTGTGTGTGTGTGTGTGTGTGTGTGTGTGTGTGTGTGTGTGTGTGTGTGTATACGTACAATACAATAAATTAAGAAATTTAAACAGAATTATATATATAATTTTGTGTAATATATATTTCTTATTAAATTCTATATACCTAATGTATCATTTAGTGGATGATTTCTAATAATTATTTTAAGAAAATAATAATATATATATATAATAATCTTTATCTACATTTTGCATTACAACTTCTGAAAGAAAAACATCAATACTTTAAACATGATAAACTATAATAAATATAGAAGTATGAGTGTACGTGTGTGTATATACATTTTTATTTATTTTTCAGATTAATTGATTATCAAAAATATAAAGATGTCTGAATACGACGACAATGTCCAAAATCCACATGCTCAAATAGATAAACTTATTGAGCTCAATAATGTAAATTTAATAGATTTATTAACACCAAATGACGTTCTTGACAACATACAAATGTTCGATTCAACGGTGTAAGTAAAAAATTTATATTTTCTAAAATTGAAAACAAAAATATATAGTTATTTTAGTTAATTTTTATTAATGATATTTCTTATATCATTTATCGTTATTCATAATTCTTAAATCTTAATAATCGTAATACATACATATGTATACATTATATGTATATATATTATATAAGTGATGAATTATGATTTTAAATATTATATTAATAAACTTTAAAAAAATATATACATATATATATATATATATATATATATATATATATATATATCATATCATTTCGAACACTATTTTGTAATATTAAATAAATAATATTTAATATTATATTTATGTGAGTTTTGCTTAATTATTAAATTTTATACAAATGAAAATTATTTTTTTAATAATATTGTTTACATAGTTTATAATATAATTTTTTTACTTTCAAAACTTGTACCAATTTAAGAATACTTTAAAAATTATAAGTTTTAATGAAAAATTATTATATTTCGACCTCTTTATATATATATATATATACACACATATATATATATATATATATATATAGGGTGTCCCATTTTGGATATGAAAATATCCAAGCCTCATATATCAAAACTTCGACAAAGTAGGGGGGGACATAAGATGTTACCATTGGTTTGACCTTGAAGAATCATTTGAAAGTCACACGAGGACACTTCAATTTTTTAAATGGAACACCCTATATATTTTTATATATTCTTGTAGCTCATTTCGAGATCTTTCCAAAACACTATAATAAAGTATTTCTTCATTGAATACTTTTCGAGAGGCTTGAAAAATTTCTTAATTTTACATAAACCATAAAATATCTAATAAAATATTCATTTTTCGATTATCTTACCTTAATACTTTTATATACAAAATAATAAGAGAGGTAAAGAAAACATACAGTTGTTTTAAGAAAAAAATATGGAATTTGCAATTAACAATTCCATATTTTTTCTTAAAAAACTGTATGTTTTCTTTACACCAATTGATTTCTCTCATTATTTTGTACATAAAAGTATTAAGGTAAGATAATCGAGAAATGAATATTTTACTAGATATTTTATGGTTTATATAAAATTAAGAAATTATTTCAAGCCTCATAACTCGAAAAGTATTCAATGAAGAAATACTTTATTATAGTGTTTTGGAAAGATCTCGAGATGAGCTACAAGAACGTATAAAAATATAAAGGGTGTTCCATTTAAAAAAATTGAAGTGAACTTCGCGTGACTTTCAATGACTCTTCAAGGTCAAACCAATGGTAACATCTTATGTCCCCCTTGAAACCATACAACTTTTGTCTGAAAAATTTTTGTATATGGGGCTTAGTTTTTGAGATATTTTGCTGTCCAAGTTAAAATGGGACACCCTGTATATATATATAAAGAGATCGAAATATAATAATTTTTCATTAGAAACTTATAATTTTTAAAGTATTCTTAAATTGATACAAGTTTTGAAAGTAACAAAAATTATATTATAAACTATGTAAACAATAATGAAAAAAATAATTTTCATTTGTATAAAATTTAATAATTAAGCAAAACTCACATAAACATAATATTAAATATTATTTATTTAATATTACAAATAGTGTTCGAAATGATAGTAATGCGGCAGAATTTCAATAATGCTTACATTAAATGTAATGGTTAATAGTTTTTTTCGAACATTTTTTGTGATTATATAATATTATTATTATCTTCATATAATCTTTCTTTAATAAGTAAATTTTATATAAATTAAGATTATTTGTTTCATTAGTATTATCCATATATATATATATAATATAATATAATTCTTTTATATTCTATAGTTTATATCAACTTAGGATTTGATTAGGAAACTATTTCCTATTTCAAAATTGCTATATATTTTGATTTCTCTCTATACATTCCTGAAATTTATTATAAATCTTTAGAGTTATTTTACATGTATGTGGATACGTATAACATATGTGAAATTTTTCAGAAAAATTTTATTATAATTATTCTGCGTCTTAATAATTAAAATTTATAACATCATAATTTATGACAAAAAATAGTAACAATAATAAATAGTAATATAAATTTTAATAATTAGAATTTATAATTAAATTATTTGAATTTATGAATGCATATAAAGTATATAAATTTATGAATTTTATATATACAAAGTATAAAGAGTATATAATATGTAAAGTTTATATTCGATGTGTATAAAGTATAAACATATATGAACAAAAATATATTCGCTCTAAATGTATAGTTTGTAAAAGTTTCTCAAAATTTAAATTTATTTATATTATCTAAACTTGAGCTTCACATTTTACAAAAATTAATGTATCATATCTTTGTGTATTTTATATTAACTTAAAAGAAGGAAAAAGAAAAGTTCAAAAATAGATTTATATAGGCGATTCTTCAAGCCCCAACACCAAAGGTTGCGATTTTAATATTTTTTGTATTTTCTGTATATTTTAATATACAACGTTTTGATGATGTTTACTTTGACATATATTAACATAAATGTCATTCTAAATAAGTATTTAAAAGTTTTGACCATCGCTCATTATTTATTATAAATTATAAACAAAAATATTATAAATTATATGTAATTTTCGAATATCATGTATATAATATGTAATAAAATTACATTATTGATATGAAACTGTATAATAACATTCAAGAAATGCATAAACAGGAAACGACTCCAAAATATTTGTTTAATAACAATAAACGAGCGAGATATAATTTTTAAGATTACACTGGAACTATCCTATTACATGATTTTATATAACTTTATATAAAAAAATAACTACTTTGGGACATGGCTCCCCCCCCCCTAATCGTAAAAACAGTAGTCCTAAAATACAAAAATAATTTAAAAAGTGGCAACTGGTCGCAAAAACCTTATAACTTCTTTTCTATCTAAATGGAAGCTATTTACAAAATTTGAAGAAAATCGGAGCGCGGCCGCTTTCGGAAGAACAGCCTTTATATATATTCAGTTATACGTTAATATATTTCAAATTTATAGCATTTACATTTATTATACAAAATTCTTAATATTGCTTTATTGTTAGGCAGATCAAAATATATATGTTTCCATAAACATGAGTCCGTTAAATAATTTTATATTTTAACATATGTGTATATCTCATTATTTATTATTAACTATTATTAATTAAATTGTATAGGGAAATTGTTGGTTATGTCGATAACATTGAATCTCCACGTTGCGTGGGAGATAAACAACAATTTAAATTTTTTAAATTTTATTTAAATAACGGACAAGAAAAGAGAGTCCAAGTTGTAGCTTGGAACGACGATGTTAAGAATATGGAGCATCATATAAGAGTAAATCATGTAAGTATTTATTTTTATATTTTAGTAATCTTTTCATATATTTTTCACGTTTTATTTTTTATCTTTTACATGTAATATATTTTTATATTTTTATATAAATATATATATATATATGTATATATATGTATATTTTGTATATATGTATAAATAATATAAATTTTCATGTTCATATATAGAAATTTCTCTATCTTCTATCTGTTTAAATAATATTTTTATATACATATATATTGCACTCATATAAAACTTCTTCTTGATAATTTTTATTCCTAATATTTTGTATTTTAGTATATATAACAATTGCAGAGAATATATTACGCATATACTTATAACATAATAATATATATTACAAATATTATCATATTATTGATAATACTTTGTAACGGTGCGGCCTATCCCGAGCGTCACGGACTGGCTGACCGGTTTCAAGATTTGGGAGTAGGTAGGAGAGTCAAGCTCGCGAGTCCTCTTTTTTCAAACGAGTGTTTATTTGATGTCTTATCCTACGAACATGTACAGGTGGCGTGTGAAAATTGTCTTATCCTACGAACGTGTACAGGTAGCTTATCCTACGGGCGACTTACTTTACTAGCTTAGCCTACGAAAGATTACAAGAACTTATCCTAGACGGTCGGTCGCGGATTTGAACGGTGAGCGTGGCGTGATCCCGGAATTTACCGTATGGTCGCGCACGAAGGTCAGGTGCCGGGCAAACCCAGGCAGCAGAGAGGTCACACCCGTCTCCGTCGGCGGGAATAATCAGGAAGCCAAATGCTGGGCAAACCCAGGCGACGGAGAGGTCACACCCGTCTCCGTCGGCGGGAACGATCAGGAAGCCAAATGCCGGGCAAAACCAGGCGGCGGAGAGGTCACACCCGTCTCCGTCGGCGGGAACGATTAGGAAGCCAAATGCCGGGCAAACCTAGGCGGCGGAGAGGTCACTCCCGTCTCCGTCGGCGGGACTAGTCAGGATTCGAAGTACCTCGGTGATTCCCAGAGGCTCGGAACAGGTCGGAAGCTGGAGAGGAATAGGTACTGGTCTGTTGCGCGAGCCGGCTTATATACGGCTCGAGGATCCCCACGCTTGCGCGTGTCGAGGCGGGGGTAAGACTAGGTGGGGAGTCCATCGGCGGAATCGCTAGTGGACGCTAGAGGCGTCAAATTACGGGGTCAGGGATTGACAAAGGAGAAACCGTTACGTTTCAATCTTTTATTTTAAAGGAATAATAACCTACTATAATACACATGTAATTTTAGGGACGACGCAAAGCTGTCGTCACATCACCCCGCGCTTAGGGGAGGCCGTCGAGGCCCTGGATGGTTCGGGGGTGGCCGTCGGGGTGAAATCGTATCACCCATCGGCCCGACGCGGTACGTACTCGGTACCTCCGCCCGACGATGGCTGACCCGATGGGGACCTCAACAACGGTGCCATCACCCAAGCGAACCGAGATGGTTCCGGTGATGGGTGGCCCCCGTCTTGGGGCTCCGGTGGTGGGCCTGGTCGACGGCTGAGTCGCCGATGGTCCGGCGAGCAGTTCGGGTGGTGGGACCGTATGATTGTCGGCTGGGTAGTAGGTGGCTCGGTGGTCGGTGGCGTCGGTCGGGTAATAAGCGGCCCGGTGGTCGGTGGCCGAGCGGTTGCTGGCCGGGTAGAAAGCGGCCCGGTGATCGGCGGCCGAGCGGTTGTCGGCGGCTTGGCGATGGCTGGCTTGGCCGATGGGCGGGTGACCGCAAATTGACTGCCGGTCAGGGCGGCGACTTTCCCGCGTGGACGAGGCCTTACCTCTGGCGGTGTGGCCAAGAGGATCGCCTTCCGCCGGTTGGTCCTATCGGACCGTTGGATCGATGTTCCCGGATGTGGTGGTTGTCTGGCTTGGCCCGTCGTCGTAGGCGGAGGTGATGCCGCGGGTGCTGGCGGGGCCGCTGATTGTGGCGTCGGTAGGGCCGCTAGCTGTGGCGTCGGCGGGAACGGTGGCTGTGGCATCGGCGGTGGTCCGTTTTGCTCGGACTCCGAGCTCGAGCTGATTTCCACCAAATAGGTCGAATAGTTCTTTTCGATCCATATCGACTGATGGTCCGCATGGGGTCGACGACCTTATATACCTGCCGTGTCGTTAGTGGGGGGGTTTATTCGCCGAATTTCTGTTGGATCGGTAGTACCCTGTGGTTCTAGGCGAAGATCCTTCGGACGGAGTTCCTTCGGTCGCTCAGAGGTGGCGCCACTTCGGTGGGAGTCGGTAACTTTATACCGGGTTAGATGGCGTTCTGTTCTTCGTCTTCCCGGCGGTCTTCCGGTGTGTCCGGTTGTGGTTTTAGATCCTGGATGTGGACGTGCCGATGCCATTTCCCGTGTTCGTCGCGTAGAGCCACGATGACGGGGGATATTATCCGGCGTATTTCCATGGGCTCCGCAAATCGAGGGGCAAGCTTGGCCTTAAACGCGTCATCGCGGTTGGATAGGGGCCGTTCTCGTTTCCACACCTTGTCGCTCACTCGGGGACGCCAGTCACGTCGCCGTAGATTGTAGTGGCGCTTCTGTTTCTGGAAAGCTCGCGCCAAGTGAATCCTAGCGACTTCGTAGGCCTCTTCCAGACGCTGCCGATGTACCTCCGGGGAAGCCGGGTCTTGGGTCGATGGCCGCGCGATCGGGTGCGGAGGTGCCAGTTTGCGGCCATGTACCAGGAAGGCCGGGGTGTATCCGGTGGCTTCGTGTCGGGTGGTGTTCAACGCGAACTGTAGGGCATCGATGCGTTCGTCCCAATCCCGATGCCGGTTACCGACGTATTGACCGATCATGGTCTTGATGGTTCGGTTCGCTCTTTCCACTGGGTTGCAGTGTGGTGCGTAAACAGGCGACGTGCGATGTTGAACCCCAAATGACGCCAATAAGGTGCGAAACTAGCGAGAGGTGAACTGGGTCCCATTGTCTGAGATGAGTTGGTTCGGGCATCCATGGCGGTAGATAATGTGGTGAGTTATTTCTGTTGCCAGTATCGTGGCGGTGGCGCGTCGTAGAGGAAACAACTCCACCCACTTGCTAAAACGGTCCTGGGCGGTCAGAAGCCAGACATGTCCTCGAGCCGAGCGTGGTAGGGGTCCGACTAGATCTACCGAAACCTGTTGCCAAGGAGCGGTCACTGACGTAGCGTGCAAGTTTCCTGCGGGTCGTTGCTGCGGTACCTTGTGGGCTAGGCAGTTCGGGCAGCTCCGGACGTACCGGGCGGTCTCCCGGAACATTCCTGGCCAATAGTACAACCGGGCGAGACGGGCTATCGTTTTAGCTACCCCCAAGTGTCCTGCGGTTGGATCGTCGTGTAGCCGGCGTAAGATATCGGATCGCTGTTCCCAGGGGACACATTGCTTCCACTGTTCGGCTGAAGATACTTCGCTAAAGTCCAGGTCGTGCAGGACATGTCGGAATAGCTGCCCGTTGCGCACCTCGTAATCAGAGTACTCGGCCGGTCGGTTCTTTACTTCGTGAGGAGGCGTTGGTACCATGGACATGCTATCCTGCGCTGCATCGCGTTGAGCTGTGGTTCCCGGGAGAGGGCATCGGTCACTTGATTCTGGCCCCCCTTTCTATAATATATGATGAAATCGAATTGTTGCAGTTCGAAGAGCCAACGTCCCAGGCGACCGGATGGATTCTCCAGGTGCTGCAACCACTTGAGGGACTGGTGGTCGGTCATTACGGTGAATCGGTACCTTTCCAAGTAATCCCGCATTCGCCGGATCCCCCAGACCACGGCGAGACATTCCAACTCGGTTGCACTGTAGTTCCGTTCAGCGCCATTGAGGGTTCGGCTGGCGTATGCGATCACTCGTTCTCCTTCTGCTTGATGCTGGGTTAACACGGCCCCTAGTCCATGTGAACTTGCGTCGGTTTGCAGCAGGAACGGCTTGTGGAAGTCTGGACAGGCCAAAACTGGTGTGGAGATTAAAGCCTCTTTTAGCTGGCGGAAGGCAGCATTCTCGGGAGCCCCCCATGTCCATCTCACTCGTTTTCTGGTCAGAGAGGGGCGCGGCCAGCGTCGAGAAGTTCGGGATGAACCTGCGATACCACGAGGCCATCCCCAGGAACTGTCGGACCTTGCGCACGGTGGTCGGCGCTGGCCAGTTAGTGACGGCACTGACTTTGTCTGGGTCCGTGTGTATCCCTTGTCGATCGATTACATGCCCGAGGTAACGGAGGCTCGGGCGGCAGAAGTGACACTTATCCGGGTTAGGCATAGCTTCGCTTCACGTAGGCGTCGGAAGACCTCCCTTAAGTGCTGCAGGTGTTCGCCGAATGTCCTGCTGGCGATGATGATATCGTCCAAGTAGACGAGGACGTTAGGCTCAAGGTCGGGGCCGAGTGTAACCCGAAAGGCATGACCGTAAATTGGTATAGCCCTTTTCCTGGCACGGTGAAAGCGGTTGCCGGTCGGCTCTCGTGGGACAGCGGTATCTGCCAGTAGCCACTCTTTAAATCCAAGGTTGGAAGTATTGCGCCCCTCGCAATTTGTCTAGTGTGGCTGTGATGTGTGGCAAGGGATAGGCGTCTTTTTCTGATACCGCGTTCAGCCTGCGGAAATCTATGCAGAATCTATGTTGCCCATCCTTTTTTCGCACGATGACTACCGGTGAGCTCCAGGCGCTGTTCGAGGGTTCGATGACGCCTTCGGCGAGCATTCGATCCACTTCCTCATTGATAACGGCTTGCATGGCCGGATTGCGGGGTCGATATCGCTGCTTGATTGGCGGCCCAGGTTTGAATCGTATGCGGTGTTCGGTCCGGTCAGTTCGCCCCGAAATTGTTTCAAAGAGCGGTAGTTCGGTTGCTAGAAATGTCTGGAGTCGCGACTCTTCATCTGTTTCGTTGCTGGGGCCGACGGTGATTGTGTCCATTCGGGGAGCCGTCCTTATCTGATTCAATGGTGGTGGGAGCAAAGCAAATCCCATTGAAAACGCGGGAAAAATTACGCGGGAAAGGACCCTTTATGCACACCTAATACTGCACTTAGTACATCCATGATACCAGCTGACGTCAAGCTGTGACGTCAGCTTACGCATGCGCATAGAGGCTCTCGTGGGGAAAAATCCCACGGCAGCGCATCACTGGCCCCACGCTTGCGCGTGTCGAGGCGGGGGTAAGACTAGGTGGGAGTCCATCGGCGGAATCGCTAGTGGACGCTAGAGGCGTCAAATTACGGGATCAGGGATCGACAAAGGAGAAACCGTTACGTTTCAATCTTTTATTTTAAAGGAATAATAACCTACTATAATACACATGTAATTTTAGGGACGACGCAAAGCTGTCGTCACATCACCCCGCGCTTAGGGAAGGCCGTCGAGGCGCCGGATGGCTCGGGGGCGGCCGTCGGGGTGAAATCGTATCACCCATCGGCCCGACGCGGTACGTACTCGGTACCTCCGCCCGACGATGGCTGACCCGGTGGGGACCTCAACAACGGTACCATCGCACAAGCGGAACCGAGATGGTTCCGGTGATGGGTGGCCCCCGTCTTGGGGCTCCGGTGGTGGGCCTGGTCGACGGCTGAGTCGCCGATGGTCCGGCGAGCAGTTCGGTGGTTGGTGACCGTATGATTGTCGGCTGGGTAGTAGGTGGCTCGGTGGTCGGTGGCATCGGTCGGGTAATAAGCGGCCCGGTGGTCGGTGGCCGAGCGGTTGCTGGCCGGGTAGTAGGCAGCCCGGCGGTCGGCGGCCGAGCGGTTGCTGGCCGGGTAGTAAGCGGCCCGGCGGTCGGTGGCCGAGCGGTTGCTGGCCGGGTAGTAGGCAGCCCGGCGATCGGCGGCCGAGCGGTTGTTGGCCGGGTAGTAAGCGGCCCGGTGGTCGGCGGCCGAGCGGTTGTCGGCGGCTTGGCGATGGCTGGCTTGGCCGATGGGCGGGTGACCGCAAATTGACTGCCGGTCAGGGCGGCGACTTTCCCGCGTGGACGAGGCCTTACCTCTGGCGGTGTGGCCAAGAGGATCGCCTTCCGCCGGTTGGTCCTATCGGACCGTTGGACCGATGTTCCCGGATGTGGTGGTTGTCTGGCTTGGCCCGTCGTCGTAGGCGGAGGTGATGCCGCGGGTTGTGGTGCTGGCGGGACCGCTGGTTGTGGCGTCGGTAGGGCCGCTGGCGGTGGTGTCGGCGGAACCTGGTGTCGGCGGTGGTCCGTTTTGCTCGGACTTCGAGCTCGAGCTGATTTCACCAAATAGGTCGAATAGTTCTTTTCGATCCATATCGACTGATGGTCCGCATGGGGTCGACGACCTTATATACCTGCCGTGTCGTTAGTGGGGGTTTATTCGCCGAATTTCTGTTGGATCGGTAAGTACCCTGTGGTTCTAGGCGAAGATCCTTCGGACGGAGTTCCTTCGGTCGCTCAGAGGTGGCGCCACTTCGGTGGGGGTCGGTAACTTTATACCGGGTTAGATGGCGTTCTGTTCTTCGTCCTCCCGGCGGTCTTCCGGTGTATCCGGTTGTGGTTTTAGATCATGGATGTGGACGTGCCGATGCCATTTCCCGTGTTCGTCGCGTAGATCCACGATGACGGGGGATATTATCCGGCGTATTTCCATGGGCCTGGCAAATCGAGAGGCAAGCTTGGCATTAAACGCGTCATCGCGGTTTGATAGGGGCCATTCTCGTTTCCACACCTTGTCGCCCACTCGGGGACGCCAGTCACGTCGCCGTAGGTTGTAGTGGCGCTCCTGTTTCTGGAAAGCTCGCGCCAAGTGAATCCTAATGATTTTGTAGGCCTCTTCCAGACGCTGCCGATGTACCTCCGGGGAAGCCGGGTCTTGGGTCGGTGGCCGCGCGATCGGGTGCGGAGGGGGCAGTTCGCGGCCATGTACCAGGAAGGCCGGGGTGTATCCGGTGGCTTCGTGTCGGGCGGTGTTCAACGCGAACTGTAGAGCATCGATGCGTTCGTCCCAATCCCGATGCCGGTTACCGACGTATTGACCGATCATGGTCTTGATGGTTCGGTTCGCTCTTTCCACTGGGTTGCAGTGTGGTGCGTAAACAGGCGACGTGCGATGTTGAACCCCAAATGACGCCAATAAGGTGCGAAACTGGCGAGAGGTGAACTGGGTCCCATTGTCTGAGATGAGTTGGTTCGGGCATCCATGACGGTAGATAATGTGGTGAGTTATTTCTTTTGCCAGTATCGTGGCGGTGGCGCGTCGTGGAGGAAACAACTCCACCCACTTGCTAAAACGGTCCTGGGCGGTCAGGAGCCAGACATGTCCTCGAGCCGAGCGTGGTAGGGGTCCGACTAGATCTACCAAAACCTGTTGCCAAGGAGCGGTCACTGACGTAGCGTGCAAGTTTCCTGCGGGTCGTTGCTGCGGTACCTTGTGGGCTAGGCAGTTCGGGCAGCTCCGGACGTACCGGGCGATCTCCCGGAACATTCCCGGCCAATAGTACAACCGGGCGAGACGGGCTATCGTTTTAGCTACCCCCAAGTGTCCTGCGGTTGGATCGTCGTTAGCCGGCGTAAGATATCGGATCGCTGTTCCCGGGGACACATTGCTTCCACTGTTCGGCTGAAGGTACTTCGCTAAAGTTCAGGTCGTGCAGGACATGTCGGAATAGCTGCCCGTTGCGTACCTCGTAATCAGAGTACTCGGCCGGTCGGCTCTTTACTTCCGTGAGGAGGCGTTGGTACCATGGACATGCTATCCTGCGCTGCATCGCGGTTGAGCTGTGGTTCCCGGGGAGGGCAGCGGCCACTTGATTCTGGCCCCCCTTTCTATAATGTATGGTGAAATCGAACTGTTGCAGTTCGAAGAACCAATGTCCCAGGCGACCGGATGGATTGTCCAGGTGCTGCAACCACTTGAGGGACTGGTGGTCGGTCATTACGGTGAATCGGTAACTTTCCCCCCGGCATTCCGCCGGATCCCCCAGACCACGGCGAGATATTCCAACTCGGTTGCACTGTAGTTCCGTTCAGCGCCATTAAGGGTTCGGCTGGCGTATGCGATCACTCGTTCTCCTTCTGCTTGATGCTGGGTTAACACGGCCCCTAGTCCATGTGAACTTGCGTCGGTTTGCAGCAGGAACGGCTTGTGGAAGTCTGGACAGGCCAAAACTGGTGTGGTGGTTAAAGCCTCTTTAGCTGGCGGAAGGCAGCATCCTCGGGAGCCCCCATGTCCATCTCACTCGTTTTCTGGTCAGAGAGGGGCGCGGCCAGCGTCGGGATGAACCTGCGATACCACGAGGCCATCCCCAGGAACTGTCGGACCTTGCGCACGGTGGTGGGCGCTGGCCAGTTAGTGACGGCACTGACTTTGTCTGGGTCCGTGTGTATCCCTTGTCGATCGATTACATGCCCGAGGTAACGGAGGCTCGGGCGGCAGAAGTGACACTTATCCGGGTTTAAGCGTAGCTTCGCTTCACTGGCGTCGGAAGACCCCCTTAAGTGCTGCAGGTGTTCGCCGAATGTCCTGCTGGCGATGATGATATCGTCCAGGCAGACGAGGACGTTAGGCTCAAGGTCGATCACTGCGTCTAGCAGCCGCTGGAAGGTCGCCGGGGCCGAGTGTAACCCGAAAGGCATGACCGTAAATTGGTATAGCCCTTTTCCTTGCACGGTGAAAGTGGTTGCCGGTCGGCTCTCGGGACAGCGGGTTCTGCTAGTAGCCACTCTTTAAATCCAGGTTGTCAGGCATTGCGCCCTCGGCAATTTGTCTAGTGTGGCTGTGATGTGTGGCAAGGGATAGGCGTCTTTTTCTGATACCGCGTTTAGCCTGCGGAAATCTATGCAGAATCTATGTTGCCCTTTTTTCGCACGATGACTATCGGTTAGCTCCAGGCGCTGTTCAAGGATTCGATGACCGAGGACTCGCCTTCGGCGAGCATTCGGTCCACTTCCTCATTGATAACGGCTTGCATGGCCGGGATTGGGGGGTCGATATCGCTGCTTGATCGGCGGCCCAGGTTTGAATCGTATGCGGTGTTCGGTCCGGTCAGTTCGCCCCGAAAATTGTTTCAAAGAGCGGTAGTTCGGTTGCTAGAAATGTCTGGAGTCGCGACTCTTCATCTGTTTCGTTGCTGGGGCCGACGGTGATTGTGTCCGTTCAGGGAGCCATCCTTATCTGATTCAATGGTGGTGGGGGCAAAGCAAATCCCATTTTTGCCCATAAGTTGGTGCCAATCAGTAGCTCACTGGTTAGGCCCGGGAGTATGCAGAAATCGTGCCAGTAGGTCCTCCCGTGCCATCGGAGGGGCACCGCAATACCCCAATTATTTCTACCCGTGTGCCGTCGGTTGGGAGGACATAGTCCCCCGACTCTGGGCTATGCGTGGTATTCCGGGAAATAGTCGTGCTGTCTCTTCTTGTATGCACGAGACTTCGGACTCGGGATCCATGAGAGCCGCAAACTGATGTCGCCGGATATACCTGGAGATACGGGCGCGGACGGTATTCTATTCGGAGGCTGGGCTGGGAGGCGGCCGCTACGTCCCCGGCCCGGGGCGTTTCCCGCTGGCGGGTGGCAATCGCGAGTCAGAACACCGTCCTTGCCGCACTGCGAGCAAAATTTTCTTGGTGGTCGCTTGCAATCCACCCGAATGTGTCCCCGCTGCTTACATCTCCAGCAGCATTCCTCCCGGTTGTAGGTAACGGTGGCGACTGTTGGTTTGGCGATCGTTGGAGTTCGGTCCCGTCGGCGGTGTTTGACTTCTTCAATCTTAGATATCCGGGTCATGAGTTCGCTCATGGTGAGCTGATCGGTGAGCGGGACATAGAGCTGGTGTTCCGAGTCCATGTTCTCGTAAATTTGCTCCAGTCGTTTCCGTTCGGAGTATCCCCCAGCTCGGCGCATCATGGTGAGGAGCGCATTGGAATATTCGCGGAACGACTCCCCTGGTGTTTGGGAGCGCCCGCTGATCTCTCGTTTTAATCGCCTCAGGTATCCCGGCGGCAGGTAGTAATGGCGAAAATGTTCGCAGAAACTAACCCATGTTTCCCAGGAATCGTGATGATTTCGATACCATAAGTTGGCATCTTCCTTTAGCAGTTCCGGTAGGCCTAAAAGCAGGTGGTCTTCGTCGAGGCCATAACTGGCTCGTAATTCCTCGACTCGTTCCAGGAACGAAAGTGGATCTTCCCCCCAAAGCGGTAGCCCCATTTCCGGATCTGATTAATGATTTCGATGCGTTCCGTCGGACTCAACGTGGGCATGGTCGTGGTCTCCCCTGGTATGTCGCCGTTGCTGTTCCTCAGGTTGTCGGTCGGGTGTGTGGCGAAGTACAGGCGCAGTCGACGTCAGCAGGTCCACCTGGCCCGTGGTGTCCACTCCGTACCGATGGAGGAATTCGACAAGCTGTTTTTTGGAAAGAGTATTAATCCACGCGGTCATGAGGCTTTCGCTAGCTGGACTTTCCTTAAACGGTCCCTGTTCGGGCGCCATGTAACGGTGCGGCCTATCCCGAGCGTCACGGACTGGCTGACTGGTTTCAAGATTCGGGAGTAGGTAGGAGAGTCAAGCTCGCGAGTCCTCTTTTTTCAAACGAGTGTTTATTTGAGTGTTTATTTGTCTTATCCTACGAACGTGTACAGCTGGCGTGTGAAAATTGTCTTATCCTACGAACGTGTACAGCTTATCCTACGGGCGACTTATTTTACTAGCTTAGCCTATGAAAGATTACAAGAACTTATCCTAGACGGTCGGTCGCGGATTTGAACGATGAGCGCGGCGTGATCCCGGAATTTACCGTACGGTCGCGCACGAAGGTCAGGTGCCGGGCAAACCCAGGCAGCGGAGAGGTTCACACTCGTCTCCGTCGGCGGGAATGATCAGGAAGCCAAATGCCGGGCAAACCCAGGCGGCGGAGAGATCACACCCGTCTCCGTCGGCGGGACTGGTCAGGATTCGAAGTACCTCGGTGATTCCCAGAGGCTCGGAACAGGTCGGAAACTGGAGAGGAATAGGTACTGGTCTGTTGCGCGAGCCGGCTTATATACGCGTGCGCGTGTTGAGGCGGGGGTAAGACTAGGTGGGGAGTCCATCGGCGGAATCGCTAGTGAACGCCAGAGGCGTCAAATTACGGGGTCAGGGATTGACAAAGGAGATACCGTTACGTTTCAATCTTTTATTTTAAAGGAATAATAACCTACTATAATACACATTAATTTTAGGGACGACGCAAAGCTGTCGTCACAACTTCATTATATAAAATTATATATATAATACATGTTATATTATATTTTTAAATAAATATTTCGTGTATTATTTTATCTATTATTATTTTACTATCAAAATATAAAATATTTAATTTATACATAAAAATGTATAAATTTATAAATAAAATGTTTCATTTATAAATTACAAACATCTTACTTTTAAGATGTATATGTACAATTATATTTTTAATAAAATATCTGTTTTGTAAAACAGGTTATTCACTTGGATGGTGTACAAGCACGCCCGCCAAAAATGATGAAATACAATAATGGAAATATATCATATGAATTGTTAATCAAATCAAATAATCGTTTCAAATTTGGGCAGATTTGAGCCAACAAGCTTGCTAAATGAAACGTCACCCGAAAAAGTCGAGCTGAAGTCATGAATACGACAAATCGTATTAGTAAGTATATTCTTTATACTTTTTTTTATATAATTTCTATCAATCTATATGTTAATTAAAATTTAAAGTAAACAAAGTATATTATAACAAATAAATACTTTTAATTATATCAATTATCTAAATATTACAGAATTAAATTTTCAATTATTCAAAATTATTTTTTAAATTATAAAATTATTAAAAACTTGATTTATTCCATATTATTTTTCTTAAATTTGACTAATTGAAATTTATAGAAAAGAATATAATTTTAAAAAATTGAACAATTAAATTTAGATATTTGATATTTGATATCAGGAATAAAATTCATTTGTTATGTATATGACACAAATGTCAATAAATAACAAGTCTATCTAAATTTGATTTCAAATTATTAAAAGATTTGAACTATAAACAATACAATCTATCATCATTTAGTACAATTACACAGATTTCACTTATTTTCAAGATCAATCAAATTGTATAGTTAAATAATTTTTATTTATATTTATACAAAAATAACGAACGTAAATGAGTTCTTACTAAAACTTTTATTTTTTTTGTATTATCTAGACCTGATTACACCAACGTTATTATAAATTTCAATGAAATTTAACATATATCTATTTTCATTTTTCTTTTTTAATAAATGCAAACATACATATATTACTTCTTTAAAACCAAAATAAGATTGTTAATTCAATCGAATCTTAATATCTAAATTAATAACATTTATGTATATATCTATATATATATATATAATTTTTCATAAATTTTATACGTGTATATAATTTATAGAAAACAATAATATATTATAATATATTATTTACATTTCTTGGTATTTTATTATATTTAGTTAAAATTATATAATATATTTTTATATATAATTCTTATTATTTTTAATAATCTATATTTTTGTCAAAAATTTTTCAGTCTTAAGAGGATACATAAAAACTAACTTCTTAGAAGTTTATAATTCCAAAATTAATAAAATTATTGGTTGTGGCGCGTTAACTGATGGAAATTTTAAATTGGAGGTACATATCCTAAATTTTACAAATGACAATTATTTGGATTTGAGATAATAAAAAAGGTGACCATATTGAAGTCATTGGTACTATGGAAACTAAAGGTAATAAATTAAAATATTCAATAAATTAATCAGTCTATTCTGGTAATTTTTTATTCCAATTTATTTACAAAAAAAATCAATTTAATAAAAAAATTAAGATAATTTTATTCTCAAAATGAAGCTTTTAATTTTCAGATTTCTGAAAATCATTTATAAAAAGAAAAAGTAGATATATTAATGTAATAAACATATTTATTCGAAATTATACAACTTTTTTATATGTAATAATTGTTCACGCATAATTTACAAATTAATTCAAATGTATAAATTAAATACCTCACTTTGTGTGTATAATATATTACAATAAGTTAAACAATATTTTATATATTGTGACAACACATTCATTACTAATATTTTATATACAGGATGTAACTAAATAAATAAATAAATAAAATATATATATATATATATATATATATATGATACATAATAACAAATTCTCTAACCAATTTGGAAACAATTTTTTCTTAGCAAAAATGTGGAGAAGTCAATAACTTTCGAATTATAATCGATTGAGAAAAACGAGTTTCTCACTAATTAAATTTTGTAGAATCAAAAGATTAACATGATTACATTCTTGAATTAATTTCAGGTGGAGTTTACTTTAATAAAATTTTAATTTAAGATTTACAAATATACATAATGACAAAAATTAGAAATTTGCACAAAATAATATCCTTTCTCGACCTTTTCGCTAAGAAAAATCAACTTCAAATTGACCAAAGAATCTAACATTATATGCTATATATATTTTTCAATTATACATCCTATATAGAATAAAAATAAATTATGGAAACTTTTCAAAAAATATAAATTTAAAAAAAAAATATTTCAAATATAGTTGTATGGTTTCGGAAGGAATATAAAATTGTGTCATTAGTTTGATCTTGAATAATTGATTGAAATTTATATAAAAATTAGTGTCAATTTCTTAAACGAAACACTCTATTTCTTATTAATGCTCTTCATATAAATTGCAAATGATTATTCAAGATTAAATAAAAAAATTAAATCATCTTATGTTCTTTGTAAACCTACACAACTTTTGTTTAAAATATCTTTCTATAAAATTTACATTTTTCGAGATTTTTCAAAATTTCTTCAATTTTGTTCATCTTCTATAGATATACATATATATGTATACATATATTTTTTTCTTCATTTTTAGTTATACCGCCATTTTTAATTGTCCAAAATTTAGAGGATATAACCAAACTGGCAGGACAAATGCCATTATTAACTTTACTAAATGGTTCAACTAATTTAAAAAGAAAATTCGCCGAAGTAGATTCATCAGATCAGGTATAATTACTACACTAATATTAAAAAAAATTATTTACTTTTTGTTTATAATAAGATATTTATTAAAAAGAGCAGTCAAATTCTCGTAAGTTTTTAGATAAAATTATTTCTTAAGAATAAGTTAAAGATAAGTATTAAACCTAATTCTTTATCTATCTTAATTTGTTAAATTTACGCGGAGCTAATCGCGTTCCCATTATTTCTACAAATAGGCGAGGGGGATATCGGTGTGGGGCTGAATAGCTCAGTTGGTTTAGAGCAGTCGTCCGGCAAGCGAAAGACTCGGGTTCGACTCCCGATTCAGCGACTTCGCCCCGATATTTTTCTCGCTTACATCTCTGCAGGGGGGTAAAGAGGGGTCTTATATAGTATTCTCGAATGGAGAATCTACCTTGGTTTATGCACCAAGTAAAATATATGCATGTCTTATTTTCGCGTCTTATTTTTCGGGATTTATTAATCTTTATAAAATTTTACGCACTATCATCTGCGGTGGCTTTTATCGCTCTTTTCTCGTATATCGGTTGTTTAATACATTTCAGAGCCTAATTCTTTATCTATCTTAATTTGTTAAATTTACGCGGAGCTAATCGCGTTCCCATTATTTCTACAAATAGGCGAGAGGGATATCGGTGTGGGGCTGAATAGCTCAGTTGGTTTAGAGCAGTCATCCGGCAAGCGAAAGACTCGGGTTCGACTCCCGATTCAGCGACTTCGCCCCGATATTTTTCCGCTTACATCTCTGCAGGGGGGTAAAGAGGGGTCTTATATAGTATTCTCGAATGGAGAATCTATGGTTTATGCACCAAGTAAAATATATGCATGTCTTATTTTCGCGTCTTATTTTTCGCGATTTATTAATCTTTATAAAATTTTACGCACTATCATCCGCGGTGGCTCTTATCGCTCTTTTCTCGTATATAAGTATTAAAGTTTTATACTTTTCATTATTTGATAAAATAATAATTAAAAAAAATATATATTCTGTATAAACTTGAATAAACGATATTGTTGAAATCCTTACAGAAATATATAAAAAGTATTCATAATACTAATATACCAGCTATGTAGATTCGCTAAGAATAATATTTATTAAGTTTTAATTAATTCAATTATCGATCGATTAAGTTATAATCAGTAAATAGTTATTACACAATTTTGTTTTAATTTTAACAAAAGTATAAGTAGAAATCGATTAAATTAATGGAATATTAAGTTTACGACACTTGTTTTTATGTTAAAATCACATGCAAATACTATGACAATTTGACAGTTCTTTTTAATACAAAATCACGATAGATTAATTTTGACGCTTGCAAACACGATCTAACACGATAAATAGTATTGTATATTTCATTAAATTTTACTAAAATCTTCATAAATTAATAATATTATTATTAATGTTTAAAATTGATATTATTTTAATGATAACTTATATATATATATTTCATTCTTAAAATATTTCTTATAAATTTCTTGTAAAGATTCTAACAATATCATTTATTCGATGGAATATATTTGTTTTTACCTTTTTTTTTTAAATAATGACATACATTACTTTGATGCTTATATATATTTTATTTATCCTTCAAAATAATTACAATTATATAAAACATATATATATAACTAATTTATAATTCTTTTTTGTAGAATCAAAGTAATAAGAGCACAACTTCCACATAACATATATATAACCATATATATAAAACTAATATATACAAGTATAATTATTCATTATTATTTTCCATTTACCATTTTTATATTGATTGATTTTAATTTTTATATTTTATATCTAAGAATTTTATTAATGTATTTAATATTTTAAATAGCTTTAAAAGTATAATAACATAAAGAGAAATATATTTTTAAACATTTAGAAAGCTTTCTTAATATTAACAATTTATTATAAGTAAAGTTGGTTGTATTTAAAATCAATTATATTTTTATGTTTCAAATAAATATAATAATAAATATATATAATATAACCTTAGTTTTTCATATTACTATCCTTATAACATCCTTGACAATTCGTCATTAGAATTTTTATCTCAAAATAATATCAGAAATTTACTATAAATTAATGATGATTCGATTAATTTAAAACGTCCTATATATAATAATTTATGTTTGTTTCTTTTTTCTCTTTTTCAACGTTATTTAAAAAATAAGATTTTTTTTAATTATAAATAAAAATTCAATAATTTTTTTATTTTAATTTTTTATTAATTAGTTATTAACTCTTTTATTTATTTATATTCTTGCAACAAAAGAATGTTTCATATTTTATTTTTTATTTTATTTTTTTATATAATTTTATTTTTACACAATTACATAGATATAAATAAAATAAAAACGAATATTTCTTCAAGTAAAAAGAGAATTTTTATATTATTCTTATATTATCAATCTTTTGTATTCTACAAAAAATAATTACATATGTATACATGTATATAATTCACTTTTATGATTAAATTTTAAGTTTAAGTTTTTTTATATACTTTAAGAAAAAAAAACCTTTATAAGTATACTATTACTATATTATATACTCTTCAATTAAATATTCTGTCTTTTATTTATCCATTAAATATTTAAAACCAATATCACCATCGTTAGTTAATTATAGATTAAACTATATTTTTGTCTGTTTTCTTTTCAATTTATTTAATAAAACCAAAAATGTAGTTTAATCTGAAATTAAAGTTATCAAACAATAGTAAAATAGGCCTTTAAGATTTTTTATTTTAATTTTCTTTCAAATATTTAAGAAACACATCTTATTTTTTTATCCAATACTACTTAACATAAAGATCTATCACTGCAATAAGTTTCATCAAAATTAATATTTTATTACGTATAAGTGTGTATTTCACTTAATCTCAGAATGCTCACGACATTATTTAAACTTTATTCTTTATCGAAAATTAAATAAAGACAAATGATATTCGCGGATATTACCAATATAACGCACTCATAATATTTCCTTAGCTTTATTTCAATAATCACTGTCAATACTAAAAATCTATAGTCTATATAATATAAATTATAGAATTGTAATACTAACAATATGAATATCAAAATAAGTCATTTGTTAGAAAAAACTTTCTTCCACTTATTAGTAATTTTATTTCAAAGTTAAAAAAAATTTGAATTATTATATAAACAGTTATTGCTTGAAAGAAAAAAATACCTGATACTATAAATTTTACATGAGAAGAATACTGAGGATATCCAAACATATATGCTTACCCAAATTAATATATATTCTTTTTTTTATAGATTACCCGTAATTGCGCGCATTGAATGTTCTATTAAAAAATAAAATAAATGTGGTATATTAAGAGACAGCATACTAAGATAATACAATATGTAATTGTCATTATCACAAATCACTCATTTTTTATTGAATAAGTAAAAGAACACAATTTTTGATAGTGTACAATATTATGCTGTTACACAGTTATCTTAGCACTGATTTGAGTTATGCAGACATAAAAATTTAATTACTGTGTAAAAATCTTACTGTAAAAAAAAGAATAATTAATAAATTACTTATTAAAATGGTTTAATTAATTAATTTTTTAAATTTATTTTGTGTATACGTACTTATTATAAATGATGAAAATATAACAAAAATACTTCTGTGATCATAATATGTCTTATTACATATAGCCAAGAATTTGCTCCACATTGTTAAAACACTCAAGCACTTTCACTGAAAGAATTCTCAGTTAATATTCTTCATAAAAATTGAAAAATTAGAAATGTGACAAATATATATAATATATTTAATATTACAAAAATAATGAGATGAAATGATAAGATAAATAAAATACGTGAGATTATAGGATATGTGCATATGGATTATCATATGTGCAGTAGATGATATAAAAAAACGCTTTTATATGTAAGATAAATTCATATTGGCGAAAAAGTGATTATTCACATTGTTTATCGACAGTGATTATTAAAATTATTTATCAACAGTAATCATATAGCCATCAACTGGTATTTGAGTTGCAAAAACAGATTGAAAAAATAAGACATGATAAAAAATTAAAAATATAATTTTAATTAGAGACACGGAAAAACGCATCTCGATATGTGTGGACGCATTCGGACACATCTGGACACGTTCACTCCACATCGCATAACGATGGATCAATATATTGTAGTATTATACATATGTATAAATCGCTATATATATATGTGAAACATATACAAAATAACAAGCAACAAAGCATTTTCTACTGCAAACACAAATAAATATCCTAACTTTGCGTATGTCATTGATTTTACTTTGTTATAAAATATATGACATATATAATGTGTAATACCATTAA
The DNA here is from genome assembly GCA_030586385.1 of Camponotus fellah. Taxonomy (NCBI): domain Eukaryota; kingdom Metazoa; phylum Arthropoda; class Insecta; order Hymenoptera; family Formicidae; genus Camponotus; species Camponotus fellah. The sequence continues at coordinate 10,109 of JAPIVC010000482.1, read as the reverse complement.
TAAAGCACTATTACAAATATGGAATAGAAAAAGATCCTTTCCAATTGTTATAAAAATTGCGAATTATATGGCGATATATATTGGCATATGTTCTTAATTTTGGCTGAATTCAAGAGTATACTCCAATCAGATTCACGAATTTTATAAGGATTGCAAAACAGCGTTTTTCTGGTGAATGCAACCTATGAAGTGGATCAATTTTTACATGATGTACGTAGTTCAGATTTGTAACAATACTTTATTTATTAGCCGAGTATTCTCTTAATACTTGACTGTGATTGGTCAATTTCTTGAGTCTTACGCTTTACAATCTTATGCTACGATCATTGTAGAATGGCCTTAAGGCCTAATTCTACAACTTATTCTAACCGAAGTTTAGCTCGTTAAAGGAGGATTTACATTGCGCCCAAAGCATATTCGATTGATTTGTCAGTTTTTTTTACAATTTTACAGTTAAAACGATTAAAATTTGTATACATGCAAAGGCCTTAAGAATGCCGTTGGTTGATTTTCTTACTGCTTATGTATTTTTTGTCCGGGTCTTTATGCGTGCAGTAGGCAACGTAAATAAATGCTCTGTTATTTTATACATTTATATTACATATACATTTATATTTTATACATTTATACATTTATATGCAATATACTCTGATCCGTCATTATTCGTCACTATTCATCGTTATAAAGGGGATGTCCAGACATGTTCGGTGTGTCCATACGCGTTCAGACGCGTTCTCTGCGTATCTCTTATTTGAATTTTATTTTTGACTTCTGATTATGTGCTATTTCTTCAATTTGTTTTGAATTACTTCAATCTCAATTATTAGTTGATAGTCATACGATATTTTACTGTCGATAAATAATAATTTCACTAATAATTGCATTGTACTTTTTGTCTTTAAAATCTTTCATATATCATATCGTGAGATTTTATTTAAAAAAGTGTATTTATAGAATAGAATGTAATAGAATTATTGTTTACAACATATCATATGTAGAGGCAATTTGTCGGCCGGCTATTCTGATTGGCCAATCGTAACTCAACTTATAGCATCCTTAGTAGCAGAATGACGTCAAATGACGTCTTAATAATGTCTTAATGATGTCATAGACGTCTTTAAGACGTCTTTAAGATGTCTTTAGACGTCTTTAAGATGTCTTTAGACGTCATCTTGCTACTTGGGATAATACAGGGGCTGCATTTGTTTTGACGCTTTTAGCGCTGAAAGCATCGCTCTATCTTTGTTTGATATTCGATGTGCAATAAAAACAGAATGATGCTCACAGGATGTGAGAGTGCAAAACGAACGCAGCTAAAGTTAAAGGCTTGTATTCACAATGTTAGAAATTGATCCGAGATTTCGATCCAAGAAATATATTGCTAATAAAATTGCATTTTTTTTCCGTAAAGGGTTTACAATAGATTTTAGGAGACTTAAGGCATAAAATTTAAGAAATTGACCAATCACAGTCGAGTATTCTCTTAATACTTGATTGTGATTGATCAATCTCTCAAATCTTATGCCTTAAGTCTCCTTAAAATCTCATTGTAGTCGACGCTTAAAAGCTGCGAGTTGATTGGTTTTTATACTTTTCAGATCGAGATCTCGAATTTCCGAACCAATTTTTAGCATCGTGAACACAAGTCTTTAATTCAGTTCTCCTTGCTGGCCATTTTTACAATACAAAAACGCGGGAAGGAAACTATTCAGTACACATATAGCCATATTACGCATTATAAGTTGAGGAAAGAATACGTTTTAGAAGTAATAATAAAATTTCGTTTCCAATATGTACGCCTTAGTAAAATTTTATGACGATATTCATTATGTGTGTAAATCAAATAAAATTGTTATTAATAAAAATATTATCAAAGCGTTGTACAGTGATAACCGTAAGTACGCAGCAACCGTTTTAGCAAGAAAAAGTAAGTAACATTTTCTAACGTAGCTCTTACGTTATTGAAAGGGCTCGTTTATGAAAGTTGTAAATGTTAATTTATATCTAAACCGGTGAAGTTTAATATTGGGATTTCAATGCTTTCGTTCATAATGAATTTAATTATAAATTAAAGCATTGAAATTCCAGTATTAAACTTTATCGGTTCCTGCATAAGAGTTAACAATTATGGTCTTTATAAATAAGCTTTAATAACTTGTACATACATACTTATATATATATTCAACTGAAAAATTTTTTCAAATTCCAATTCATACTCAAACTTTTCTATGCGAGTTATAATTACTATTACTTATAATTACTATACTTTTTATAAGTTATAAAATTTGCTTTAATAACAGCCTTGCTTTAATAACAGTTTTATAACTTAAATAAGTTATAAAACTGTTATTAAAGCAAGGCTTTCATAAGTATTTGATAATAATCCAACAAATATCATGTAATAGTTATACAACTGTTAGTATATTACAGTTATATAACTGCTATAATTTCTCCCTCAACAATATAATTGTACATATAACATATATTGTTGAGTGAAAAATTATAACTAATAATTATATAACTATTACTTGGTATTTGCTAAAAATGAATGTAATGATATTATTTATTTTTATACTATTAGATATTAATACAATATACTTATTAGATATTAATACAAGGATAAGATCTGCCAAAGAAAATATACACAAGGAAGAAACTGTTGCACAAAATAAAAGCTATAAATATTTGGAAAAAAGTGATGTATAAATATCATTAGGTGAGTTTCCTTAATATTGGTAAATTTTATGTTAGTTTATCATATGATAATAATACCTATGTATATGATAGTAATATTTAATTGTGTTTTTCACTTTTATTAGATACGGATACAAGGACAAGATTTAACAATGAAAATATACATGAAGAGACTGCTGTACAAAACAAAGGCTGTGAATCTTTGAGAAAAAATGATACTGAAAGTGAAATAACACACAACGAAAAGACTGCTGCACAAAGAAAATGTTCTGAATCTTTGAGAAATAATGATGCTCAAATAATATTAGGTAAACTTTCTTAATAGTGACAAATTTTATTATTGTATTTTATTATAAGTATTTGTGTAATAAGATGTAATTCTTCTATTTTTATTTTTATTTCAGATACTAATACAAGGATAAAATTTAATGAAAATATATATAGTGAAGAAGTTGCACAAAGTAAAGGTTGTGAATTTTTGGGAAAAAATGAAATAATATTAGGTGAGTTTCCTTAATATAAACAAATTTCATGATTGTTTTGTTATATTATCATATAAGTTTATTGTAATTATTTTGATATTATTATATATTTTATCAATTTGACAATAATGTAATCCTATTTTTTACTTTTATATTAGATATTGATACGAAGATAAGGTCCATTGATGAAAATACATACAAAAATACTGTACAAAGCAAAGGCTGTGAATCTTCGGGAAGAAATGACATTGAAATAGTACGCAATAAAGAGATTGTTGCACAAAGAAAATGCTCTGAATCTTTGAGAAACAATGACGCTCAAATAATATTAGGTGAGATTTCTTAATATTGTTAAATTTCATGACTGTTATTTTATTATAAGTATTTGATAATGATGTAACCCTTTTTCTTTTTTCCAGGTATTAATACAAGATTAAAATCTGTTGATGAAAATATACACAGCAACGAGATTGCTATACAAAGTGAAGGCTGTGAATCTTTGGGAAAAAGTGACACTGAAGTAGCACACAACGAAGAGACTGCTGCACAAAGAAAATGCTCTGAATCTTTAAGAAATTATGACGCTCAAATAATATTAGGTGAGATTTCTTAATATTGTTAAATTTCATGACTGTTATTTTATTATAAGTATTTGATAATGATGTAATTCTTTTTTTTACTTTTATTCCAGGTATTAATACAAGATTAAAATCTGTTGATGAAAATATACACAGCAAAGAGATTGTTGTACAAAGCGAAAACTGTGAATCTTTAAGAAACGACAATGCTGAAGTAGCATTAGGTATGTTTCCTTAACAAAATTCATGACTGTTATTTTATCATATAATTATTATTGTAATTATATATTTTATCAGTTAAATTATAATGCAGTTTTGTTTTTTACTTTTATACTAGATATTGATACAAGAATATGATCTGTCAATGAAATTACATACAAAGAGATTGTTACAGAAAGAAAAGGCTACGAATCTTTAGAAAACGATGAAATATTAGATAAGTTTTCTTGATATTATTAATAATCTCTGCTGTGTCATAAGTATATTTGTTTTTTTATTTTTTTAATTATGTAATTATAATTCTGAGCTTTGTTTATGATAAGGGAAATAATGAAAAAACATCCAGAAAAACTTTTGAGAATCTTTGGAAATCGTTGATATTAAAATATCGTTAAATGAGTTTTCATAACATTAATTTTTTCATAACATTTTTTTTATTTCATTAAAAATATTAGAATTATTTTTCTTGTCAAATTTATACTAAATATTAACATCGATAAGTTTTATTGATAAGAACCAACAGAGATTAATACACAAAATAAAGAATGTGAATCTCTAAAAAATGTTGATGTTTAAAGAATAGATGAGTTTTTTTTAATGTCAATAATTTGTATAATTCTTGATCTGATTTCAGATTGATGTTATGTTCTCTTCATGGATTTATTCACAAAATGTCAGACATAAATCCATGAAGATTGCAACTGATCTGAAAGCCAGATCAATTAGAGCTACACAAATTATGAACATTAGAGAAGTCATATATTTGTCTTTGAACATCAATATTTCCCAGATTCACTATCTTTTCTTTGTGTATCGATCTTTGTTATTTCTATTTTCATCGACAAAATTGATGTATTAATATATAAATAATAGTGATAAAAAAATTATCATCTAATACTTTTAATGAAATAGAAAGTATAAAAATTGTTATGAAAACTCTTTTAAAAGTTTTTAATATCAGTCCTCCAAAAATTCTCTCTTGTTCTCACATATATATATATATATATATATATATATATACATAAATGTTATTAATTTAGATATTAAGATTCGATTGAATTAACAATCTTATTTTGGCTTTAAGCAAGATTTAATATATGTATGTTTACATTTATTATAAAAAGAAAAATGAAAATATGTTAAATTTCATTGAAATTTATAATAACGTTGGTGTAATCAGGTCTAGATAATACAAAAAAAAAAAAGTTTTAGTAAGAACTCACATTCGTTATTTTTGTATAAATATAAATAAAAATTATTTAACTATACAATTTGATTGATCTTGAAAATTAAGTGAAATCTGTGTAATTGTACTAAATGATGATAGATTGTATTGTTTATAGTTCAAATCTTTTAATAATTTGAAATCAAATTTAGATAGACTTGTTATTTATTGACATTTTTGTCATATACATAACGAATGAATTTTATTCCTGATATCAAATATCAAATATCTAAATTTAATTGTTCAATTTTTTAAAATTATATTCTTTTCTATAAATTTCAATTAGTCAAATTTAAAAAAAATAATGTGGAATACATCAAGTTTTTAATAATTTTATAATTTAAAAAATAATTTTGAATAATTGAAAATTTAATTATGTAATATTTAGATAATTGATATAATTAAAAGTATTTATTTGTTATAATATACTTTGTTTACTTTAAATTTTAATAACATATAGATTGATAGAAATTATATAAAAAAAAGTATAAAGAATATACTTATTAATACGATTTGTCGTATTCATGACTTCCGAAAGCTCGACTTTTTCGGATGGCGTTTCATTTAGCAAGCTTGTGGGCTCAAATCTGCCCAAATTTGAAACGATAGTATTTGATATGATTAACAATTCATATGACATATTTCCATTATTGTATTTCATCATTTTTGGCGGGCGTGCTTGTACACCATCCAAGTGAATAACCTGGTTTACAAAACAGACATTTTATTAAAAATATAATTGTACATATACATCTTAAAAAGTAAGATGTTTGTAATTTATAAATGAAACATTTTATTTATAAATTTATACATTTTTATGTATAAATTAAATATTTTATATTTTGATAATAAAATAATAATAGATAAAATAATACACGAACTATTTATTTAAAAATATAATATAACATGTATTATATATATAATTTTATATAATGAAGTATTATCAATAATATTTGTAATATATATTATTATGTTATAAATATATGCGTAATATATTCTCTGCAATTGTTATATATACTAAAATACAAAATATTAGGAATAAAAATTATCAAGAAGAAGTTTTATATGAGTGCAATATATATGTATATAAAAATATTATTTACAAATAGAAGATAGAGAAATTTCTATATATGAACATGAAAATTTATATTATTTATACATATATACAAAATATACATATATACATATATATATATATATATATATAAAAGTATAAAAATATATTACATGTAAAAGATAAAAAATAAAACGTGAAAAATATATGAAAAGATTACTAAAATATAAAAATAAATACTTACATGATTTACTCTTATATGATGCTCCATATTCTTAACATTGTCATTCCAAGCTACAACTTGGACTCCCTTTCCTTGTCCGTTATTTTGATAAAATTTAAAAAAATTTAAATTGTTGTTTATCTCCCACGCAACGTGGAGATTCAATGTTATCGACATAACCAACAATTTCCCTATACAATTTAATTAATAACAGTTAATAATAAATAATGAGACATACACATATGTTAAAATATAAAATTATTTAACGGACTCATGTTTATGGAAACATATATATTTTGATCTGCCTAACAATAAAGCATATATTAAGAATTTTGTATAATAAATGTAAATGCTATAAATTTGAAATATATTAACGTATAACTGAATATATATAAATTTATTTTTGAACTTTTCTTTTTCCTTCTTTTAAGTTAATATAAAATACGCAAAGATATGATACATTAATTTTTGTAAAATGTGAAGCTCAAGTTTAGATAATATAAATAAATTTAAATTTTTGAGAAATTTTTACAAACTATACAATTTAGAGCGAATATATTTTTTATATTTTGTTCATATATGTTTATACTTTATACACATCGAATATAAACTTTACATATTATATACTCTTTATACTTTGTATATATAAAATTCATAAATTTATATACTTTATATGCATTCATAAATTTCAAATAATTTAATTATAAATTATAATTATTAAAATTTATATTACTATTTATTATTGTTACTATTTTTTGTCATAAATTATGATGTTATAAATTTTATTATTAAGACTCAGAATAATTATAATAAAATTTTTCTATGAAAAATTTCACATATGTTATGTATCTACATACATGTAAAATAACTCTAAAGATTTATAATAATAATTTCAGGAATGTATAGAGAGAAACCAAAATATATAGCAATTTTAAAATAAGAAATAGTTTCCTAATCAAATCCTAAGTTGATATAAACTATAGAATATAAAAGAATTATATTATATATATATATATATATATATATATATATTGGATAATACTAATGAAACAAATAATCTTAATTTATATAAAATTTACTTATTAAAGAAAGATTATATGAAGATAATAATAATATTATATAATCACAAAAAATGTTCGAAAAAAAACTATTAACCATTACATTTAATGTAAGCATTATTAAAATTCTGCCGCATTACTACCATTTCGAACACTATTTTGTAATATTAAATAAATAATATTTAATATTATGTTTATGTGAGTTTTGCTTAATTATTAAATTTTTACAAATGAAAATTATTTTTTTTATTTTTGTTTACATAGTTTATAATATAATTTTTGTTACTTTCAAAAATTTGTACCAATTTAAGAATACTTAAAAATTATAAGTTTCTAATGAAATTTATTATATTTTGATCTCTTTATATATATATATATATATGTGTATATATATATATACAGGGTGATTCAAAATAAGTATAGTGTCCGTGAAATGACACATTCTTGAGTCAATTCTAAGACGATTTTTTCTTTAGCAAAATTTCGTCCGACGCTTAGTTTTCGAATTATTAAAAGAAGTAATTAACTTATAACGGGTCGGATACAAGAGGCAGGCAAAGGTGGCGCGAGTCACCGTCAGACGCGGATGCTTACGCGGGGCGATCGCTGCGATCAGTTGGTCGCTACATACACACACATGCGAATACATAATTCTCATTCTCTCTCTCTCTCTCTCATTTGCTTACTCGAAGTTATTATTACTCTTACTAAAATTATTATTTATTTTTTTTTGTTACACATTTTTACTTAAATTATTTTCTTATTCTATTGTACCGTTTTTTTTTTTTTTTTTTTTACGAGAGAGGGGAAAATGCATTTTATGCATACTCACTGATCCGATGAGTTATGTGGGACTCGAATACCAAGTCAAATTATCAACTCGGTACTCCCTACCCACTAAAAACCCCTTCTTTCGCTAATTTTCTCTACCACTGTTTATTTGACATCCCGAAATTTGTTTTCATACAATACCAAAGAATAGTTATTATTACCTTGTTCGATGTATTGTTGTAATTTCTTGAGAAATAAATTTTCCAATAGATCGTACTTTTACTCAAGTTGAACGTAGATATCACGTTCTAAAGAACAGAGATCCACACTAAATAATTAATTGAAAATTCTTTTTTCTTTATAAACTGTATTCTTTTTTAAACTTCAACATAATCACATTCATTCACTCACTCGATAAGACGAGAAATTTATCAATGACTCTCTCACTAATCACTATCAATCACTATCGAATAATCACTGTTGGCCATTAAAAATCAGTCGATTAAAGAAAATACAACGTTATTACGACGTGACGACGCGACAACGCGACGATATTTACCCGGCGACAGCAAACAGTTTTTGATTAGGCTAGGTTGCGGTAGGTTAAGGTACTAACAGCGCTGTCGAACGTGAACATGTGCTTGATTGAAGACGCGACAATTTAGCGTATAATATTATCATATGACATTTATACATCGTATGAGATTTGTTTTAAAATTAATTAGAATAAATAAATGTTTAATACTTTCACTGTTAATGTTAAATATTATTTATTATTAATATTAAATATTATTATTAAATATTCTTAAATATTATTATTAACATTAAATATTTATTTATTATTATTAAATAGTATTATTAATATTAAATATTTATTTATTATTATTAAATATTATTATTAATATTAAATTTATTTACTTATTATTATTAAATATTTATTAAACTGTTGAAAATCAATAATAATATGAAAATAATATGGAAAAAATATCATTAAATTCTGGCGTTTCAATCTTCTTGGCTTTTTCTTATGGTTTTAAAAACAAATTCAGAGCGACCAATATTTCTGAACATTTGGAACATCTTCTTTACGTTTTTAAAAACCATAAGAAAAACAGAAGTCTGCCGAACGTGCCTGTTTTATACCGGGCTAATTGCCCGCGTTGGCGCGCGGCGGTATTCCCCCTTTCTGAACGGGTTATCGGAAAGCGGTACGGTCGGGGCCCGTTCGGGGAGGATCGGGGGCCTGAGTGCGGGGCGGAGCCGGTCGACGGTTCGGGGGACGTCGGCAGCGCTCGGCGGTATTCGGCTCGTCGTTTAACGACTCAATGATAGTTTAAAAATGTGGGCGCACCGCGTCCCTGTCCGGCGGATGTTCTGCCGGGCGGCAGCTTCCGGCGGCTCGCATGCCGGATAAACGATGCATCTATGGGGCAGGGGTGCATCGTTACATATTATTATATTATTATATTTTATTTTTTATAATTATCAAATTTTTATTATAATTAATTTTAAGTACATACATACATACACACACAAATATGTATAAAAAACACTCACAAAAATTTTTAATAAAATTTTATATATTAATTTTAAAAATGTGATTATTTATGCGCTTCTCCTTGCGTTCCCGTCCTTGCGCTTCTCTCTTGCGCGCTAGTTATAAGTATCGTGCATTAATTATAAGTAATCTCTCCGCGCTATGACACAAAAAAATGTATACATTTAAATAAATTTTATAAAAAATTAATTTAAAAAATCTAATTATTTACGTACCTCTCCCTTGCGTTCCCATCCTTGCGTCTCTC
>JAPIVC010000481.1:0-75931 GCA_030586385.1 Camponotus fellah | reverse complement strand
TTTTGTTATGGAGAGAAATTTTTAAACATCATTTTACCTCTTTTAGAAATTTTCAAGAAAAATTACATTACACCCACTTGAACAAATTCAAATGGCTACTACAAAAAAAGGAAATTGATTACATGAACAATATCAAACCGATTGAACTTGATCATGACATTAAAGACCAAAACACATCACATTCCTCAATATCATTAAATAACAGACACATAACTGACTCAAATAACACTGACATAAAAAATTTTATTTTTCCAAAACAGGTTCAAGTAGCTCCTTCCAATCCGTTAAATGGCACTAATAATAGGTGGTTCATTAATCTGACAGACATAGAGATACCAACTAATCTAATCTATTACAGTTAGGCGGCAAATTCAGCCTTCCTATTATTAATAAAAAGTTAGCCATTCATGAATTTATTAAGGACATAGAAGGCAACTCAAAACGTTCGAATATCAAGAACTTAACAACGGTTCGCAACAACATAGTTCCACAATTTTCTCGGTTTTTATATCACACAAAGACTCCTGACTCGTCACAAAAAAAACTATTGAATTTACATAAATTCACAATGAAATTTTGCCATGACAATCCAAACATCATTTTCACAAGAGCCGATAAAGGAAACGTCACTGTTGCCATGACCAAAGAATATTACACGAACAAAGTCGAGAATTTATTAAAAGACACAAATACATACTTCATTATCAAAAAAAATCCATCCTCAAAGATTGAAAGAGAATTAAATAACACTCTTAAAAACTGGTTAAAAAATGAATACATATCGAAAAAAGATTACTATTATTTAAGATCTAGTGATTCTCTCCAAAAGCATACGGTCTTCCTAAAATCCATAAAGAAAATGTTCCTTTCAGAATTATAGTTTCCTCGGTTAATACGGCATTACACTTCATTGCCACGTACTTTCACAAAATTTTAACAAATAGTATTCCCCAAGCTAAAAGTAATGTGAATAATAGTTTTGAATTGTACAGCACACTCTCTGGTAAAACAATTGAAGCATCGAGCGTTTTAATATCTTTAGATGTCGTATCGCTTTTTACTAACATTCCTACAAGTCTTGCCATAGATAGCATCAACAATAGGTGGAATTACATTAATACACATACGACAATTCCAAAAAATGAATTCATTTCAATCATTAAATTCATACTATCTTCCACATATTTCACGTTTAACGACAACATATATAAACAATCCTATGGAACTCCTATGGGTTCGCCACTATCTCCCATAATTGCTAACTTGGTAATGCAAGATTTGGAGGAATCAATCCTCAACACGTTAAATGTAAATATTTCAATTTACCACCGTTATGTAGATGACATACTTTTGGTAGCACCCATGAATAAAGTCACGAACATATTAAACAGATTTAATGATTATCATGAACGATTGCAGTTCACTGTGGAATACGAGGATGAACGTAGCATAAGTTTTTTAGATTTAAATATTAAAATTATTAACAACACTATCCACATTGATTGGTTCCACAAAAAAACTTTTTCGGGTAGATTACTATCTTTTCTTTCTAGCCACCCCATGTGTCACAAAATTGTAACGATCTACAATTTAGTTGACAGAGCGATACGGCTATCTCATCCTATGTTCCACAGAAAAAATATTGAGACATGCATAAATATATTGTTGAACAATAGCTACCCCTTAGATTTGATTTTTAAGGAAATTAATCGTAGAATAAAAACGATTCACAATAAAAAACAAATTCAGACAATTAATAACTCGTCTGAAGAAAACAATAATTATTTTGTTATTCCTCATATTAATAATATATTTTGTAGCACCTTTTTTAAAAAAATCAGATTTTATAGTGGGGTATCGTTGTCTCAACAAACTTGACAGAATTATTAGAGTCCAAAAAGACAAAAGTATTCATGGATCAAAATCAAATGTCATCTATAGAATCAATTGCAATAATTGCGATGCCTCTTACGTAGGCCAGACGAAAAGACAATTGGGCACTAGGCTTAAAGAACACACAAACAATATTAAGCAGGAATCTTCGAGACATTCGGTGGTTTCGGAACACATTCTTAATACAGAACACTCTATGGATTGGGAAAACGTTAAAGTGTTAGACATTGAAACTAATTATAGAAAAAGACTTATATCTGAAATGTTACATATTAAGGAACAGAAACATGCAATCAATTTGAATACTGACACCGAATTACTCAATAACGCATACGATGATATCTTAAAAGAATTATCTAATAAATGATTATTATTTTCGGTAGGACTGTTCACCTTTATATTATTTACATTTCATGTCTCTTCTTGACATTTACCGACAGTTAGTTTTTGATTTCGAAACAGTGAGGAGCCTTTTAGGAACTTTTGGAGCTTTATTGCACGTTTTTGACATCTTTGTAAGCAGTTTTTTTAAGTTTGACTATTCATTTTAATTATACATTGATATTACGATACTATTGATTGTTATTAAGATATTATATATTGTTTATTTTTTATTAATTTTGAATTTGAATTTTTTACAAATAACTATGGCATGAAGATGATGAACTCGGACGCATTGTGTCATAGCCGGTTTCGGACTAACAGCTTCTCGCTTCCCAACGAAGAAGCTGGTTTGATGAAAGCATTGGATGCGATTCCGGGTTACTCTTTGGATATGCTATTTAATATGAAATCTGCATAAGTTGTTGACGGGCTTCTTACGGTTGAACTTGTTAATACTCGAGCGATGAATTTCGATTTACTTTTGATGAACTTTTATTTGTATCTTGACATATCATAGAAAATTCAGACAAATGAATGCGAATAATATTAAGTTTAAGTTAATTGTGCTTTATACTGAAGAAGACTTAGTAAAGTCGAAACGTTTAATTAAATAATATTATCAACATTTAATTTTTCAATTTAATATATTTAGACCTTACTATTTAGCTTGTTAAATTTGGCCTTGTGAAAATAATTTTATTAAAGTTTCAAATAATATCTTAATTTTACATAAACCATAAAATATGTAAAAATATTCATTTTTCGATTATCTTACCTTAATACTTTTATGTACAAAATAAGAGGGAATCAATTGTTGTAAAGAAAAAACATAGTTGTTTCGAAAAAAAATATGTAATTGTTAATTGCAAATTACATATTTCTTCTACGAAACAACTATGTTTTTTCTTTATACCAATTGATTTCTCTCATTATTGTGTACATAAAAGGGAGCGGTGCACTTGAACACAGTACAATTAGACACGTTGCAAATGGACACGGTTCAATTGGACACGAAATTTTGGACACCGTTCATTTAGACACAGTTCATTTGGACACCGTTCAGTTGGACACAGGAATAAGCAACCTGTTCGGTTGCATCTTTCTGTGTCCAACTGAACAGGTTGCTTATTCCTGTGTCCATCTGAACAAGTTGCATCTTTCTGTGTCCATCTGAACAGGTTGCATCTTTCTGTGTCCAACTGAACAGGTTGCTTATTCCTGTGTCCATCTGAACAGGTTGCTTATTCCTGTGTCCAACTGAACAGGTTGCTTATTCCTGTGTCCATCTGAACAGGTTGCATTTTTCTATGTCCATCTGAAAAGATTGCTTATTCCTGTGTCCATCTGAACAGGTTGCATATTCCTGTGTCCATCTGAACAAGTTGCATTTTTCTGTGTCCAACTGAACAAGTTGCATCTTTCTGTGTCCAACTGAACAGGTTGTTTATTCGTGTGTCCAATTGAACGGTATCCAATTGAACGGTGTCCAAATGAACTGTGTCCAAATGAACGGTGTCCAAAAGAACGGTGTCCAAAATTTCGTGTCCATTTAAAACGTGTCCATTTGCAACGTGTCCAATTGTACTGTGTCCAAATGAATGCCACTCTACATAAAAGTATTGAGGTGAGATAATCGAAAAATGAATATTTTACTAGAAATTTTATGGTTTATGTAAAATTAAGATATTATTTCAAGCCTTATAACTCGAAAAGTACTTAATGAAAAAACATTTAATTAGTATTTTGGAAAGCTCTCGAAATAAGCTATAAGAATGTATAATGAAAAATAGCAGGTTCCAAATTGAAGGTTACCTTTATGTGACCTTTAAATGATTACACAAGGTCAAATCAATGATACCATCTTATGTCCTCCTCATAGTCAAAAAATTTTTGTATAAAACTTTTTTATTATTTCGCTTTATCGGTCGAGTTATTCTCCATTAAATGTTAAAATAGTCCAATTTGTATATTACGCAAAATAATGCATAATATTCTGCATCTTCACTGATTTCTGGTTTTCTTATTTATATTTTTCATTGAGTATTATGCTCAAATGATAACATGATACACGTTAATCTCTTGCAAGAGTCGGACGAGTCATAGCTGTATACATTGCGGGGCTGGTAGTGAAAAAATATTGATTCAGTAAGATAGTAGAAAAGACAGTAAAATAGTAAAAAAAAATTTTGTAAAATATTTATTAATTTTTTAATTTTTTGAAAACTGATAGTAAAAGAATGGTCTCATAACGGTATAATTCAAGGTAAGCGAAGTTGAATGAACTTAAAACACGCACATACTTTCTATCGTCATTCATGTCCGGTCAAAACTCAATCCAATTTGTGAGATAAGCCGAAGCCTCGTTAGCCGTCGATAAATCCATTTGAATTCTCGACGTTGCCGTTCACTTTCACCGCGTGGAGGTGGGGACGCGTGAGCGTCTTATACGCGCTTTTGAAAGTCTTAATGTTTTTAATTTTATTTTTTTCATTTTACATGCAGATACATAAAAAGATATAACACGTAGAATTATAAAATTACAATTTATTTTCAATCATATTGTACAAGTGGACGGACAAAATGCGGAACAAAATAATGCAACCGTTATTGCTAGTCCTCTTCCTCGTCTGACTGCAGATAATACACCAGTATTTATGATAAACTAATAAAGGCTGTTTAGTCTCTCTCCTTGTTTGTGAGCGGTAGGCTGACTTGACGATCTTGACAAGTGATTTCCTCTTCTCTCATTTTATTGGTTAACTAAGATTTTCTCACTTGAAAAGGACCAAAACCAATGGTCGAAACGTAGTGATTCTTTATTAATCAATAAATTGCCAGTGTGGTCGATTGAAATTACGTTTATTTTATCTATTGGCGACATTCAAGAATTTAATATTATATATATATTTTAATATTTTATATATATACATATATATATTGTGACGTGACGCCTGGCAGTCCGTCACAAGGATCGCGATATCCGACCGGAAATATTTTTGGGCCCTCGTTCTCCCCTGATTTAGGGAGAGAGAGCGAATGTTGGAGGCGAGGGTAGCCTCGCCTCCCGTGCGTAAAATTGTATTTGCAAGATTTAGAGGAAGAAAATTTGGCGAATGTGAGGAAGGACATTGACGCGATCTCATCCGGTGACTCGACCCGGCGTAAAAGATCAAGCTAAAGGAAGTTCGGGACGAGCGGAGGCGCCGATTAGGAAGAGAACGCTGAGCTAAGTATCTTTATCCGCTTTACAAATTGAAATATCGATTTAAAACTATCGCTGCCGCCCCTATAAATCTCCACATGACCAGCAGGTACGAGGACCAATAACGGTGATCCCGAAAACGGAGCCAGCTCGGCCGAATTCAGCGCTACAGAGAGACCATAAAATTAACGGAGAGCAGCTACCGGAAAGAAACCTCACGCCAAGCTGTAGAAGAACTAAGGAAATTCGGAGAGTAAACGGGGTGCGACAGGCGCAAATACGGCCGTGAAGGCCGCAGGAACAATTGAGATCCGCGACGATCCTGAGGGTTGCGGAAGCGCCCCAAGTGGCCTACTTACAAATTAATTGCCGGCACGATTCCGACGTGCCTTCCGCTCTTCACTGTTCGGTGGATCTGTATGAGAGCACGACGGCCCAATTTTATCGATTTCAAGTGCGAATGCCGAAAGCGTCGAGGATCTCCAGAAGTCATCGGTGAGACGAACGTCGACCTCCTCAGGCCGTTTATTAGAGTATCAGGTAGAGTTAGCCCGAACAGAGTCAGTGCCGAATTGCTGCCGTTTTGAAGTTCTTATTCGCGTTTTTGATAATTGCGCAGTAGATTGCGACGGCCGACCAACATTCTTTGTTCGAGCTACGATAATATTAAGTGCCCTCTCTCTCGCTTATGCGCCGATAGTCATTATTGTATTTTCGTTATGATTATTGTAATATTTCGAAATTCTGTGTTAAGTAACTTTACTATTAGCGAACTCACACACAAAGCGATTGCGATATTCGATAGCCGACGGTTGCGTTGCGGCATCGACTCGCGTATCCCCGCGACGTGAATCCTTCGATATTCTATTTGTGATTTATTGTTCTTACTTTGGAGATTTTATTACCGTTAGTTGTTCGCGTTTGTATTCGATCGTTTATATTGTGTAATTATGTGTTAATTTACTGTTCTTGTATTACCGCTCAGAAATTAGCTTTGTTCGACTCATGTTAATGATCGATCTTCTCGATCTTATATTTGGCAAATTTATCTATCGCCTTTATTTAATATCTCTGATTTGTAACAGGCGGATGTCAATAATCGAACTATCATCGCGGCATAAATTATTAAAAATTTAATTTGAATTTGTGGCTGCCGAGGCCCTATTACGTCTCGCGTAACACGAAATTCCAAGACTTTTTATGTTGCTTTTTCTATCGAGTAGCACGTGATATCGCGATTACGTTCGAAGACCGGCCCGTCGCTGCCGATAAATATTACTCAAATCAATTATATTACATCTGAAGTAAAACGTGAATCTGTCTTATATCGAACATTGTCGATTATATTATCTTTGTTAAATATATTTATCTTTGTTACACTAATATCTTGTTTTAATTGCAGCCACCTTGTATTCTCGATCCTTCTTTGTTCATTATTAAAACGGACCGCCCCTCTACCATTTCCGAGACGGGGCTAGCCGAGCGTCCGTCGCGATTACTTTTGAGAGTTTGTAGATTTTCTTTTTACGCGTACGGTCAGTACTAAGTCTGGTTTTAGAGTGGTGCGAACTATCGCACCTGGCGCCCAAAACTTCCGAGATACATTTTAGTGAAAATCGCGCCGAAGGTGTGCCGTGGGCCAACGACATCGATCCTAATTAATTTCTTGCCCAATATAAAATTAACGGTCACAATATATATATATATATATATATATATATACATACACATGATGAATCATAATGGTTGTAACAACCTTTTACTCATCAAAGATCAATTACCTACTGCAACTGTAATCAATTGAATGATTCATAGATGACAGCTGCTTGGATCGACCGTGTCTGCAATGTACAAGCGAGTTAAATAATGTGAATCAAATAATATACATATTCTATGCATACTTTTCTAATATATTTTCTATTTAATTCTTTTATGTACATATTTTTCTTTCTACACGATTTTTTCTAATAACGCGATTCCTTATTATTGTGAAATGTATCTGCCGCGGAAGAAGAGATATCTTTTGCATTCGTGTATTTTTTAATACGATTTTTTTTAAATAATGATTTTTTAATATATAGAATTTGAGGCCAATTTTTTTCATTTTTACGCAGAACATTTTAACGCGTAAAATGAGTTGGATTGGTAAAAGTATACTTTTTTGATAAAAAAATGCATAATTCTATAAGAAATATTCTGCTATAGATATTAAGAATGTAAAAGTTATAACTTAGAAAATTAATAATAATAACAGAGGACTTCCACACCACCTTTGAGGTACCATCAATGGCGCGTTAAGTTTTTTAAAGTGGACTTTCGCCTGGAGCCATATTGTATCACATATTAATATTTTAAGACCTATTTTTTTATGTAGAGCTCATACAGATATATTAATTTCAAATTGCGTAAGAGCAGATGAAGACTTACATCAACATATGAGTGTGCGCAACATGGCATTAATTTATCATAGTTTTATTTCAGCACAGGCACGAAGTGACCCCCCTCCATCCTCTCACAAAATATTGCCTTTTTCAAGATTTTGTAACGCACCCGGCGCAAGATCTGTGGACTTATTGCACAGCAAGCGCGTATTATTCGATCTTTCAGATCTTGAGAGCTAGCAGGTCGCGTTGCGTAAACTTGTTGCTTAAGATGACCCCACAGAAAAAAGTTTAGCGGTGTGAGGTCTGGTGAACGCGGTGGCCAATCTTGGGGATCATAAAGTCCGATCTAACGGTTACCGAATTACTCATTTAATAATTTTCTTATTGCCATGGCAGTATGTGAAGGATGGCCATCCTGCTGAAACCACATGTTAGCACGTAATTCCAGTGGCACATCATCCAACAAATCAAGTTCATTGTTGAGAAATCTTCGGTATCCGTCACCATCGACCTTATCATCAATGAAATGTTGATGCCCATCAAGTGGTATTATCAAGGAAATGATACGGTCTCCAAGAATATCCGCCCAAACGTTCATTGACCACCTGACTTGCGTATGCGCTTACTGCATCCAGTGAGGATTCTCGATGGTCCAATAATATGAATTATGACGGTTGACGTTGCCATTATTATGGAAAATACATTCGTCCGAAAACAGAACATATTTAGGAAAATAATTTTCCTCACTTACATTAAGAAGCCATCGACAATATCTCAATCTGAGAGGTTCATCATTTACATGCTCTTGAGTGACTTTGTAGGGATGAAAGTGAATCGATTTTAAGGCTCTATATACCGATGCCTGGCTGATTCCTTCATATCTCGCATACTAATTATCGGTGGTTACTAATTAGTAACTATTTCTTGTATCTGTGCGGTATTTATGCGCGGTAGTCATCCTGTGCGAAATAATGAAAATAATGATAAAAGAACATAATATTTAAATTTGCATTATCAGAACAGTTTATAAAAGAATATGTACCCGCAGGCTTGTAACGATGCATCCGCGGCATCGTTCCGATTCCCGGCGATGTCATCCGCCGGAAACTGCCGCCCGGCAGAACACTCGCCGGGCAAAGGCAGGGGCGCGGTGCGCCCACCGTTTTTAATTATTAAAGATATATCGGCTTTAAGCCGTAACCCGGAGCCGTTAGCTTTAAGCTAAGATCGGCCGAACATTGCCGATCGTCACCGATAAAGCCCGAACCGCCGGCCGGCGAAAACCCGCGCTCGGCGCTCCCGAACCCGTCCGAACGAGCCCGACCGTTTCCGAAAAAAACCGTTCGGAAGGGGTATTGCCGTTGAGCGCCGACGCGGGTAATTAGCCGGTATAAAAAGGGCCATATTTCGACATAATGACACATTCTGTTCCTCTCTGAGCAGTAAGCTCCAGAGAAAACCTGAGAACCCGAAAGCACTACCGCTCCGAACGAAAGGAGGAGAGTCCTCCTCCTTAGCAGAATGTTCTCGTAGGGTGGTGTTCCCTACTTCTCCTCCGCATTCCGGCTGGACATTTAAACGGAAGGTGAAGTGTGAGCCATCCCGATCGAGAGCTCTCGAGCCAGCTGTAAGAATACTATTTCGAGTTAGGAACTATCTCCTTCGCGTTTCCATCCCTCCGTGAATAACGCAATCGCACGCACAATTATCACGCTATGACGTCGACTTCGCCGTGATAATTTATTATAATTTATCAGCCGCACCGCCGCTGCACGTTCCGTGCTCTTTAAGTAAGAATTAACTCTACTGCGATTACTATATCCCAGCGCGGGAAGAAAAACAGTAGCGATACGCGTCTCTCAAAACGCAATCGGCGTTTCAGCGTACCGGGATTCCCGCAGGGAACGCAGGGAATCACCGGCCAAAGAAAACCGCGGCCGCATTGACGCGCGGTCAGCGACCGACGAGTAAACACAACATAAAAAACACACATACACGCACGCACACATACACACACGCACATATACACACACAAGTACACACACACACACACACACACACACACACACACACACACACACACACACACACACACACACACACACACACACACACACACACCCCGTCTGTATACATTACATGTATACCACAACTCGTGCACAATAAACGCATTTTAAATTGGATCGAATCACAAGTAAATTCATTATTATCAACCCTGCGACTACGACGATCTATCCGCAGCGAAAATCGGAAAAGAAATGGACCATTAAGGGCTTAATAAGTCTGAATTGTCCATATTTTCGTATTCGCGATTTCAGCCTTATCAAAAAATTGTGATGTGGCTGTCTTCGCTCTGGGTATCTACGTGCATAAATTCTTGCAGTTCTCCGTGACTTTCGACCGCACATGACATAGAGAAAAACCATGTCGCACATCTCGTTATTTTTAAAATTTTGAGCCATATCGACTGCATGTTTTATAATGTTTTACGAAACATACGAGATCAAAGTGAAACAAGGAATAAACAATTTGCGAAGATGAATCTATAGAAACAATTGAAAAAAATAGTAAAAAGACAATGAAATAACAATTGATAAAACCTAGCAGAAAACTCTTCTATTTCCGCGGGAGATTATAAAAATTTATGTTTTAAACAATACCCAGAGCAGAAGAAACCAAATTACATATTTTTGACAAGTTAGAATTGTTATGAAAAAAATGGTTAATTTATGATATGTTCAAGTAAATATTTATTTCTAAGATCTTATATTATAATTTATCTTAGTTATAATTTTAAATATTGTATTCTTTTATCATTACTTATATTGCATTTTTTTTGTACAAAATAAGCGCAAAAAAATGATGCGAATAAAAGAAATGATTACGGACGACACAATAACTGTTACAAACCATCGTGCGGTAATTGCGGTATTAAAGAATCAACCACAAAATTATGTCTATAACTTCGATATTTGTTTATTTTCATTTTTGTGAAATTACCTTAAGCAGTAATTAAGTTAACGCAACGCGATTTGTGAGAATTGAAGTTTCAAAAAAACAAATTATATCAGCTTGCCATTCAATAAATCTTCGAATCATGCGCGTGCAATCTTAAAAAGTACAATATTTTGTAAGAATGGAGGAAGAGTCACTTTAAATATATGGTGAAATAAAACTATAATAAATTAATGACATATTGCGCATGGCCACGTAGTAATGTAATTTTTTATCTGCGTATGCCTTTACGCAATATGACATTAATATATCTATTTGAGCCTTACATACTAAAAAATAAATTTTAAAATGTGATATAATATAGCTCCATCAGACGAAGATTCACTTTAAAAAATCTAACGCGCCACATTAATGATACATAAAGTGATGTAAAGAAGTCAACTATTATTATTGTTCATTTTCTAAATTATAACTTTTACATTCTTAATGTTTAGCAGCATAATTCTTGTAGAAAGCAGAATTATGCATTTTTTTATAAAAAAAAATGCTTTTGTATCTTTACCAATCCAACTCTTTTTACGCGTTAAAATGTTTTGCGTAAAAGTGAAAAAAATCGTCGTCAAATTCTGTATATTAAAAAATCAATATTTAAAAAAAATCGTATTAAGAAGTACACGAATGCAAAAGATATCTCTTTTTACGCGGCAGATACGTTTTACAATAATAAGAAATCGCTTTATTAGAAAAAAACCGTGTAAAAAGAAAAATATGTACATAAAAGAGTTAAATATATTAGAAAAGTGCATAGAATATGTATATTATTTGATTAACATTATTTAACTCGCTTGTACATTGCAGACACGGTCGATCCAAGCAGCTGTCATCTATGAATCATTCAACTGATTATAGTTGCAGTCGGTAATTGATCTCTAATGGTAAAAGATTAGTACAACCATTATGATTCATCTTGTATACATAGGGTATTATATATATATATGGTATTATACATATACAGGATGATTCAAAATAAGTATAGTGAAATGACACATTCTTGAGTCAATTCTAAGACGATTTTTCCTTTAGCAAAATCCGACGCTTAGATTTCGAATTATTAAAAGAAGTAATTAACTTATAACAGGTTGGATACAAAAGGCCAGCAAGGGTGGCGCGAGTCACCGTCAGACGCGAGTGCTTACGCGGGGCGATCAGCTGGTCGCTACATACACACACATGCGAATACATAATTCTCATTCTCTCTCTCTCTCATTTGCTTATTATTACTTTTACTAAAATTATTATTTATTTTTTATTGTTACACATTTTTACTTAAATTAATTTCTTATTCTATTGTACCGTTTTTTTTTTCACGAGAGAAAGGAAAATGCATTTTATGCATACTCACCGGGCGATCCGGTGAGTTATGTGGGACTCGAGTACCAAGTCGAATTACCAACTCGGTACTCCCTACCCACTAAAAACCCCTCTCTTTCGCTTTTTTTCTTTAACACTGTTTATTTGACATCCAGAAATTTGTTTTCACACAACACCAAAGAATAGTTATTATTACCTTGTTTGATGTATTATTGTAATTTCTTGAGAAATAAATTTTCCAATAGATTTTCCAGATCGATTACTTTCACTCAAATTGAACGTAGATATCACGTTCTAAAGAACAGAGATCCACACTAAATAATTAATCGAAAATTCTTTTTTCTTTTATAAACTGTATTCTTGTATAAACTTCAAATCACATTCATTCATTCATCCGATAAGACGAGAAATTTATCAATAACTCTATCACTAATCACTATCAATCACTATCGAATAATCACTGTTGGCAATTAAACATCACTCGATTAAAGAAAGACACAACCTTATTACGACGTGACGACGCGACAACGATATTTACCCGGCGACAGCAAACAGGTTTTTGGTTAGGCTAGGTTGTGGTAGGTTAAGGTACTAACAGCGCTGTCGAACGTGAATATGTGCTTGATTGAAGACGCGACAATTTAGCGTATAATATTATTATCATATGATATTTATACATCGTATGAGATTTGTTTTAAAATTAAATAGAATAAATAAATATTTAATACTTTTACTGTTAATGTTAAATATTATTTATTATTAATATTAAATATTATTATTAAATATTCTTAAATATTATTATTAACATTAAATATTTATTTATTATTATTAAATATTATTATTAATATTAAATTTATTTATTTATTATTATTAAATATTTACTAAACTGTTGAAAATCAATAATAGTATGAAAATAATATAAAAAGATATCATTAAATTCTGGCGTTTCCGTCTCTTGGTTTTTTCTTATGATTTTCGTAAAACGTAGAAAACCAAGAGATATCGAAACGCCAGAATTTAATGATCTTTTTTTATATTATTTTCATATTATTATTGATTTTCAACAGTTTAATAAATATTTAATAATAATAAATAAACAAATTTAATATTAATAATAATATTTAATAATAATAAATAAATATTTAATATTAATAATACTATTTAATAATAATAAATAAATATTTAATGTTAATAATAATATTTAAGAATATTTAATAATAATAATTAATGCAAAAGGTTTCCGGATGGATGCTGCGTGATTTGATAGCGTAATGCCGACGTTTCGAAAACGTTGCAGTTTGCATCTTCAGGGCTGAGAGCTCCGATATTGGGCTTTCTTGGGTTGTGGTTATATATATTTCCAAAGGGTTTTCCATCTGCGAGAAAGTATTCTGTTATGAGGCCCCCTGGTGGTGAGAGTGCATACTAAGGACAGTGTGCCATATAGTGCTTGTTTGATAGCCTTTGTCGCGTTGAGGTTGTCGGGATGTTTTAGAATTTCTAGGGCTTCCCGATTTCCTGGCGAAATAGTTTTGTGTGGAGGCTAATCTGGTTGTTTTGTCATATTGCACCGAGTGTCTCGTCTCCATCCAATGTTCAGCCAAGATATTAGAAAACGAATTTCTAACGTTCTCCACAAGGCCAAACCTCCCGGGCAAAATGTAAGCAGGGAAGAAAGACTAATACTCCGGAATCTGAGGCAGAATGATAAGATTATCATTCTGCCGGCAGATAAAGGTAACACCACAGTAGTTATGGACAAATATGACTACTATAATAAAATCAAGGCCATGCTTTTAGACCACAATGTTTATAGAAAACTTAAACGTAACCCGACCTCGGGCATAGAGAAGAAAACCTCTTCACTTCTCAAGAATGCGGGTCTCCCTCCCGAAATAACTAAAAAACTAAACCCCCGAGATTCCTCAGCCCCTATACTTTACGGTCTTCCCAAAATCCATAAAGATTCTGTTCCATTACGTCCCATTGTCAGTAACATCGGAGGACCCACTTATCAATTAGCCCGTCTCCTTGTCAAACCTCTCCAAGCTCTTACAGGACTCAATGATTCTCACATAAAAAATACAATTTTGTGAGCAGGATTACTAAAATTAAGACAAAAACTACGGACATTCTTGTCAGTTTTGATGTAGTATCCTTGTTCACGAATGTTCCAGTCCAAGGTACACTAGATATTATTAAAAAGTCTAACAAAATCACCGCAGATCTTCTCCCATTAATAGAATATTGCCTAACTTCAACCTATTTTCAATTCCAAAAAGAGTTCTATGAACAAACTTCTGGAGCAGCAATGGGATCCCCCATTTCACCCATTATTGCCAACATTTTCATGGAGCATTTTGAGAATAAAATCCTGAAAAACGCACCTCTCAAACCCTCTACATGGTTCCGATATGTTGATGACACCTTTGTCATCTGGAGCCATGGCAGAGAAACGCTCCCTCAATTCCTCGATTTTCTCAATTCCCAGCACCCCAATATTCAGTTCACAATGGAAACAGAACAGAATAATCAGATCCCCTTTCTAGACGTGTTGATTAAGAAGAACGAGGATGGTACCTTAGGCCATCGGGTTTATCGAAAACCAACACATACAGACCGTTACCTCCAGGCTACTTCCCATCATCATCCCTCTCAAAAGAATTCTGTCATTAGTTCACTGATATACAGAGCTTTAACAATTTCTGAACCAACTTCCCTGAATGAAGAACTAGAACATCTCAACCAGGTCTTGAACAAGAATGGATATAACAGGAAAGACATCATTCGAACAACAGAAAGACTGAAAAACAAAATTTCCAATATTGAGATATCGAATGAAAAAGAAGAAGGAAAAGATAAAAGAGATAAGAAGTGGACGATTCTTCCGTATCTCCAAGGTACAACAGAATGCATTAGCAGAATCCTGTAAACACAACATCAAAGTAATTTCCAAACCTCAAAGAAAGATTGCGCAATTGCTTCCCAATCCCAAGGACCAGAGATCACACCTAGGATACACCAGGTGTGTACAAGATTTCCTTGCGCCTGCGGAAAAGTGTACATAGGAGAAACTGGGAGAAAGATCAGTACACGCATTAAAGAACACCAACGATGTGCCAAGTACAACCATTTTAGTT
Organism: Camponotus fellah; assembly: GCA_030586385.1. Lineage (NCBI taxonomy): Eukaryota > Metazoa > Arthropoda > Insecta > Hymenoptera > Formicidae > Camponotus > Camponotus fellah. Next base: position 60,602 of record JAPIVC010000481.1, on the reverse strand, counting down.
AATCAGCTTTGGCTGAACATTAGGATGGAGACGGGACACTCGGTGCAATATGACAAAACAACCAGATTAGCCTCCACACAAAACTATTTCGCCAGGAAACATCGGGAAGCCCTAGAAATTCTAAAACATCCCGACAACTTCAACCGCGACAAAGGCTATCAAACAAGCACTATATGGCACACCGTCCTTAGTATGCACTCTCACCACCAGGGGGCCTCATAACAGAATACTTTCTCGCAGATGGAAAACCCTTTGGAAATATATATAAGGACCACAACCCAAGAAAGCCCAATATCGGAGCTCTCAGCCCTGAAGATGCAAACTGCAACGTTTGCGAAACGGCATTACGCTGTCACGCGGCATCCATCCGGAAACCTTTTGCATTAATGATTCCATTGGCCGCGAAAGCCTCAAAACTTTAATAATAATATTTAATATTAATAATAAATAATATTTAACATTAACAGTGAAAGTATTAAACATTTATTTATTCTATTTAATTTTAAAACAAATCTCATACGATGTATAAATATCATATGATAATAATATTATACGCTAAATTGTCACGTCTTCAATCAAGCATGTTCACGTTCGACAGCGCTGTTAGTACCTTAATCTACCACAACCTAGCCTAACCAAAAACTGTTTGCTGTCGCCGGATAAATATCGTCGCGTTGTCGTGTCGTCACGTTGTAATAACGTTGTGTCTTTCTTTAATCGAGTGATTTTTAATTGCCAACAGTGATTATTCGATAGTGATTGATAGTGATTAGAGTCATTGATAAATTTCTCGTCTTATCGAGTGAATGAATGAATGTGATTTGAAGTTTATACAAGAATACAGTTTATAAAAGAAAAAAGAATTTTCGATTAATTATTTAGTGTGGATCTCTGTTCTTTAGAACATGATATCTACATTCAATTTGAGTGAAAGGACGATCTATTGGAAAATTTATTTCTCAAGAAATTACAACAATACATCGAACAAGGTAATAATAACTATTCTTTGGTGTTGTGTGAAAACAAATTTCTGGATGTCAAATAAATATAGTTAGAGAAAATTAGCGAAAGAGAGGGGTTTTAGTGTGTCACGGGTGACTTCCGCCTGAAGTGCCGTCGGATAGTGCTCGTCGGGATCAGGGGTCGATTCAGGAAAGAGAGAGCGTGCGTATGTGTTTTAAAGAAAAAAAAGTATTGTAACTAAGGGGGTTACAGTGTGTGTGTGTGTGTGTGTGTGTGTGTGTGTGTGTGTGTGTATGTGCGCCGTGTGTTAGAAGGCGTATTAATCGGGCGAACTCGTAGGCTCGCGTGTAATGATGCAATCGCACGATTGCAACGACGCGGCGCAGGACGACGTGGACGTGTTGCGCTAAAGATCGGATGCCGTTCAGACACGTTACGATGTATTCGGCTTGTGACTCGGATGAGGCGTGGATTTTAAATCGTCAATATAAGGCTATAGTACGCGTGTTTACAATGCTGCAGGTTCAACACCTGTTTGACGTAGCGCGCGTCGAGTTTTTATATACGCGCGTGTCTGGACGCTCGGTCTAGCCCCGTTTTTACGTCGGTATGCGGCGTGTGTACAATTCTGTGAATTGTCAAGACAATTCGCGAGGTGCGTCTTCTCAGAAGAATCGCGGTAATTCCGGTGTTGGACGAGGAATTACTGGGAATACCGTGCCGACGAGAACTTCTCGTCCGAGGCAGCTCTCCTCTCTGCCCCGAGGTAAAATGCACTGGCGTTAGGCGGTCGGATCGTGGACCGTTCGTCGAGATCTCTCAAGTGCCCTCCGGTTCGCTTTTGGTCAGATAAAGGCGAGATGAAATGAGCCTTGTTTGAGAATCGAGAATACTCGATGGAGGCAGAGTTCGCTCTATCCCTTTTCTCTCGTATTTTAGGCTTTGTTTGCAAGGAGCGGTTCTAGGTTCTGGAGTTGCTTCACTGTCGTGAGCGGATCAGAAAAAGGTGATTAGCTTGCCAAATGTGCCCGTTTTATACCGGCCTAATCGCTCGCGTCGGCGCGCGGCAGTGTTACCTCTTCCGAATGGGTTACGGAAAACGGTACGGTCGGGCCCGCTCGGAGGGGTTCAGGAGGTGCGCCGAGCGCGGGTTATCGCCGGTCGCCGAATCGGGACACATCGGCAACGCTCGGCTTATCGGCCTAACGGCTTACAGCCGTTCGAATTAATGAGTATAAAAATGTGGGCGCACCGCGCCCCTGCCCTTGCCCGGCGGGTGTTCTGCCGGGCGGCAGCTTCCGGTGGATCGCATGCCGGGTAAAACGTTGCATCTAAGGGAGTGCACGGGGTGCATCGTTACAAGTGGGTAGGGAGTACCGAGTTGGTAATTCAACTTGATACTCGAGTCCCACATAAGGAAAATGCATTTTATGCATACTCACCGGATCGTATGCACTCATCCGGTGAGTATGCATAAAATGCATTTTCCCTCCGTAAAAAAAAAAAACGATACAATAGAATAAGAAAATAATTTAAGTGAAAATGTGTAACAATAAAAAATAAATAATAATTTTAGTAAGAGTAATAATAAGCAAATGAGAGAAAGGAGAGAGAGAGAGAGAGAGAGAATGAGAATTATGTATTCGCATGTGTGTATGTAGCGACCAGCTGATTACAGCGATCGCCGCGTAAGCATCCGCATTTGACGGTGACTCGCGTCACCCTTGTCTACCTTTTGTATCTGGTCCGTTATAAGTTAATTACTTCTTTTAATAATTTGAAAACTAAGCGTCGGAGGAAATTTTGCTAAAGGAAAAATCGTCTTAGAATTGATTCAAGAATGTGTTATTTCACGGACACTATACTTATTTTGAATCATCCTGTATATATATATATATATATATATATATATATATATATATATATATACATATATGTTGTATATATATATATATATATATATATATATATGCAAAGAATTTATTAGGGACATTTTTTCGAGCGTGCGCATACTTTGAAGACATTTCGATCATTTGGGGACTGTTGTGTCCGAGACGGCACAGGAATTGGGGTTTGCCGGGAAATGTCAGAGACCTCGAGGCCGTTGTTTTGAGAATGTTATTACTATTATTATTATTATTATTATTATTGGTAAAATACAGACTTAATTCCTTATTCTATATTGGTTGATTTCTTTGAGCCTTCTCCGAATCACAATTCTTAGATTTAACACTTTGTCGGCGTTTGATTAGCGGTTTGCCCCAGATTCGCACTAATTATTAATTGACTTTCACTTAACGACTGTCCGCCGCGGGTCCGCGGTGGACGGTTTTTAATACCTCTTTTTAGGGGTATTTTGGAGGGGATCGCCTAGCGACATGACCATATTTGGTCATGGGGATTTCCGGCGATCAAATCTAAGTGCTAACGAAGGAGGTTCAAAGTCGAAACCCTTCGTTAGCATTTTCTGCGTTTCCGGCGAACTCGCGCGTGGTTCGCTGAGGCGGCGGTTTTTTACGCGGTTCGCGAACGTTCTAGCGAATATTAAAATATTAAAATAACGTTATAATCTCGCGGATTATAACATCCCTCCCCCGTTGGAAAAGAAAAACGGAGATTCTAACGGAGTTTTTCTCTCTTCTAAACATACATATTTCTATCCCTTTTAATACAATATATTTCCCGTGTACAATGTTTATTACAATCGTTTCTTATTTCTAAATTAAAATCTATTTATTCTAGAATCGTGTGCTCTTGTTTCTTTTTAATATTGGTTTAGGCATTCCATATGATTTGTCAATTTCATCTACTAATGTAACAGTAGTAGTTGGTCGTTTCGATTTCTGTTTCTTATGCTGTACAATTATCCATATTATTAGTATTACAATAATTATTGTGGTTATTCCACTGGAAGCCATTGGATAAATGAATTCTTTTTGTGTAAAGGAATTATTTTCATTATTATTTAAATTGTTGTTTATTTCTTTTAACTTATCATTTAGTTCTTTTAATTCTAGAGGATTATTTATTACGTCTTTGAGTTTTCGTTCGTCATTTGGTTCGTCAATTTTTTTGGGAATTGTTATATTAAATTCTGGTAAGAATGTTTCGATATTTGTTTTATATGTAATTGTTTGTGTTTGTCATGTCTGTAGTTGTCAGTCTACAATTGTCATTCAGAGTAATTCGACCTGATTTCACGAGTATCTTTTTATACTCAGAATGATTATCGCAATTTATCGTAATTTGCTGCTCGGATGTCGTTGAGTATAGCCAGGTGTGTGGCTGTTGTAATGTGATCCATATAGTGCGGTTTGTTATCGTATAGTCTATGTTGCACTGTTCGCTATTATCTTGTGTTTTTATATACATTTTAATTTCACACGGTGTATTCCTATTCACGTGATATATTGGTTGACTTTTTTCGCACAGATATTGATTGTTATTATTTATACAATTGTTTAGGTTTTGTTTTGTTAAAATTACATATATTCGCATGTCTCTATTTATTGCGATTAACTTATTATCTACTTTCGTGTACGCAAATTTGTTTACATAGTTATACGTTGGTAACGGTATTACATTTAAAATATCATACATTGGTTGTGCGATTATAGGAAATTGTAGTATTGTATATATAATTGTTTTATCGCAATACGCGCTTACTTTCATATAATTTTCTATCGTTAACCATTCGTCGTATTTTATTTCGAACGGAAAATATGAACCTTGTGGTAACTGTAATACAGCTTCTTTTAAATTGAAAATTATTTCACTTATTGGTGTTAATAGTGGATGCATTATCCCTTTACGTATGTATGTGAGGTATTCTAGTATGTCTTTCGCGTCTCTGATTAAATCTGTTAACATAGCAATAATTACAGTAAAATGTTCGTCTATTTCTTCTCGTGTCGAGTATTCTCTAACATAATGATTTATTAATTTGCCATTATAATCTAGTATGTTTTCTAGTTTATTTAGGTGAATTATGGTCGTATTTAAAATTTTTATTTGATTTTTCGCGACGTGTTTTAATGTTTGTTGATTATTTTGTAATAGTTGAATTTGCTCGTTTATTAGTGTTCGATCATTCGCATCCATGAGTCCAAATAATGTTTTAGTTATCGTACCTACTCCATCTATCAGGCCTCGGCGTCTGTCTGATGATGTCTTATATAGGTCATTTATTAATTTTATTATTTTAGCTAGCGTATTACAATCATTGTTGATAATACTTTTTAAATTTTCGCACGTTCGTTTAATATTATTTTCAGATTTTATATTATTACACATTTCGTTTGTTTGTTGAACATATTTATTTACTTGCCAGGTTTTATCATTCAGTTCGGTTATATCCAATTTTATTACTAATTTCCAAGTTTTCTTGATTTGATGTAGGTATCCGATTTTCTCATAGTAAATTCCTGGGTTATGTTTGAATTCTTCAATTTCAAACGGAAGACGGGTTTCGTCTTGCTTGGTGGGAACAGGGTTGATCCCTTAGCATTCTGTAATAATATATATTAAGTATTATATTATGCACCTGCGGGTGTCATTTCTTTTCTCGTTAGTTTATCAGTGTGGGATTAGTTTTATTCTTTCTTGACTAGCTTTGCTCTATATTATGATCTTTTGCGAGCTTCAGTCTCTCGCTGACTTTTGCTCGAGGCAGTAATAGCTGAAAAAAAATCCAATGTCTGATAGTTTGTCAAATAGCTCCTCCGACGGGGAGTTTGTCTTTACTAGTGGTGGTGTGCCGGAAGTACGGGATGTGTCCGGCGGCCTGCCTTTGCCACGCGACCGGTTTGCGCGGGCCTGTATGAGAGTGCGACTATCCAATTATATAGATTTATTAATGCGAGTGCCGGTTCAGGAACGAGTGTATCCTATATTGCCCTTTGGGCAGGCCTGCTTCCGCGTATACGCGCAGGAGCCCTATGGTTTATTCGTGCGGGTAGACTTATTAACCGGCGTCCGCCAGGTCCGTGCTCTTGGGCCGTGGGCGCCTACGGATCTCCCTGTACTGTGGGCGCGGTTGCGCTTTCAACGGCAGCTGGACCGCCGCAACTTTCGGCGACTGGCCTATGAGCGCCAGATAGGCCATAACGGAGTGTTGCAGCCTCCTTCCCGGTGAGTTCTTTTATTCATTTAATTATTTATAAATAGTTTTAGTTTATTTGTGTGCATGCGTACGGTTTTTCTTCCTTTTTGTATTGTGTAGTTTACGTCTGAATTCTTTTCTATAATCGTGTATGGTCCTGTCCATAGTGATTCTAATTTCTTTGATCGTCCTCGTCGTAACGTTTCGTCATATACTAATACTTTGTCTCCTACTTTAAATTGCATTTCCTTTGTGCTTTTGTCGTAATGTTTTTTAGCTTTAATTTTTTCTTCTTTAATATTTTCTTTTGCAAGCTGATTTGTTGCTCTCAATCTTTCTTTTAATTCCTGCGCGTAGTCATCATAATTATACGTCGGTTTAGGCGGTTTTGTCAATGCTGTCGGAATTTCAGCTTGGTGTCCGTACACCAATTCGAAGGGTGTATATCCCGTAGCGGTATGCGGCGTTGTATTATAAGTAAACATCGCGAACGGTATCCATTCATCCCAATCTGTTTGATCTTTGTTTATGTAGTGTCTCAGATATTCGGCTAATGTGCGATGCGATCGTTCTAACGCGCCGTTACTTTCTGGATGATACGCGGTTGTTTGGATTTTGTTTATTTTTAATAGTTTACAAGTATTTTTAAATATTTCGCTCATGAAATTAGTTCCTTGATCTGTTAAGATTTTTTCTGGTATTCCGTGTTCCAGTATTATTTTTACGACAAATTCTTTACTGATTGTATTCGCTTCTTGATTCGGAATCGGTATTGCTTTACTGAATTTAGTTAAATTGTCTTGAAACGTTAATAAATATTTATTTCCATTAGTAGTAACAGTTAATGGTCCGACAATGTCTAACGCGCATTTTTCAAACGGTTTGCTAGGTGTATCCGTAATTATTAACGGTACTTTATTTTTTCGCGGTAATTTATTTTTTTGACAAGATTCGCATCTTGCAATATATCGTTCGACGTCTTTCGTCAAGCCTTTCCAATTATGTTGAAGTCGGATTCTTTTTATTGTCCATTCTATTCCTTGATGCCCTCCTGTAGGTGCATCATGATATTCAGAGAGTATTTGTTTCTTTTCCTCTTCCGTATATGTTTTCGCTTGTTCACTGTTTACTTCGTCTTCTTGTTCTTCTTCTTCTTCTTCTTCTTTTATTATTAAGATTTCGTGGTCATCATTTTCCTTTGAGGGTTCCGATATCGCGTTGCGACTTAAAGCGTCGGCATTCGCGTTCGCTCGTCCGGCCTTATGGATGATTTCATAATCGTATTCTTCAAGTTTTAATCTCCACCGGATTAATCTTGAGCCGGGGTCATTTACATTAAATAACCATATTAATGGTTTGTGATCAGTTACAATTTTAAATTTTGTACCATATACGTATGGTCTAAAATGTTTTACAGCCCATACAATTGCTAATAATTCTTTTCAGTTGTGCTGTAATTTTGCTCCGCTTTAGTCAGTATTCTGCTAGCGTAAGCAATCGGTCGGTCGTTGCCTACCTTTCCTTGCGATAACACTGCTCCGATCGCATAGTCGGAGGCATCAGTGGTCACAATAAATTCTTCTGAGAAGTCGGGATATTTTAACACTGGTGCAGTCATCAATTTTTCTTTTAATAATTCAAATGCTGCTTGCTGTTCCGTTGTCCATTCGAACTTCTCCGATTTTTTTGTTAATTTTGTTAACGGTTTGGCTATTTTTGAAAAATCTTCAATAAATTTTCTGTAGTATCCTGCAAGTCCTATGAAGGATTGGATATCTTTTACTTTTTTCGGCGTTGGAAATTCTTTTATCGCCGTTAATTTTGACGGGTCTGGCAATATTCCGTTTTCGGAAATAATATGCCCTAAATAGATTACTTCTTTGCGTAAAAATTCGCATTTTTCCGGCTGCAATTTTAAATTAGTTTTTCGCAGTCTTTGTAGTACTTCTTTTAGACGTTTATTATGGTCTTCCAAGCTCGATCCGTATATTACAATGTCGTCGAGATAGACCAGGCATTTAAGTCCTTGTATTCCTGTTAAAACCGAATTCATCAGTCGTTGAAACGTTGCTGGTGCATTTTTCAATCCGAACGGCATTCGATTAAATTCGTAATGACCGTAGGAGGTTGAGAAAGCTGTTTTATTTTTATCCCTTTCAGCCATTGGGATTTGGTGATATCCTGATGCTAAATCTAACGTGGTGAAATATTTTGCGTTTCCCAGTTGATCTAAGATATCGGTTATATTAGGCAATGGAAATGAATCGCCTATAGTTAATTCATTTAGCTTCCGAAAATCTATTACTACTCGGAGCCTTGGTTTTCCAGATGCGTCTGCTTTTTTCGGTACGACTAATAGTGGTGCGTTCCATTGACTTGTGCTAGTTCGAATAATTTCGTTTTTTAGCATTTCTTGGATTTGTTTATTTACTTCTGCCTTATGCTTCTCGGGTAACCGGTACGGTTTCACGTTGACAGGTGCGGTGTCGGCACGCGTACTTATCTCATGCTCGACCGTCGCAGTGCATGTCAGTGGTTCTCCTTCTAAAAAGAATATATCACTAAATTCTTCGCAAATTTTTTTGAGTGTTTGCTCCTCTTCTTTATTTAGATGTTGAGTTCGCAGTAGTTGTCAAATACGTTGGGCTCGCGGGGTGTTGATTTTATTCTTCGTTCCCGATTTTATTGTATTTATTTCGGTTGTGTTAGTTTTGTCTTCCATGTCCTCTAATGTGACAATGGGGGTTGCTAACTCGATGGTTTTATCGGTCGTATTTATGATGCTCACGGGGCACGAAAAATTTTTTGGTTCTACCAGACAGCTTCCGATATAAACTCCTGGTGTGGTTTCTTCTGTTCGGACTATTCCTATCCGATTTCGATTAGTCGCAGCTTTTATTATTGTTTCGCTACGCGGGTTTAAAATTATTTTGTTGCAAGGGTGGAGTTTTAATGTGCTGTCTTTTATTTTTATTTCGTTAGTTTCATAATCGCATTTAGCAGCTTGTTTTTTAAGAAAGTCTATTCCTAGAACTCCTTCATGTTCTATGGCGGTATCGTCCTTTATTACATAAAATGCGTGTTTAATTTTGTGTTTATTGAGTGTTATTGTGGCGTACATTTTGCCTAATGTATATATTTTATGACCGCTTATTCCTATCAATGCTATTTTCTTTTCATATATTAATGTGTCGTCTTTTAAATGTTTTAATTTTATTAAGGAAATTGTTGATCCGGAATCATACAACATGTTTATTTTGTCCTTTTTTACTTCGCGGATCGGTAGTGTAACTTGTAATAATTCGTCCTTCGATGGTGCATGCATATTTTTAACATGCGTTACGCGATACTCTAGGGCAGGTCGCGGTTGCTTCTTCTTTTCCTCCTGCTCCTCATCGCTATTGCTTGCAGAGTCGGTGCTCTTTTTTCGCTGTCGATGCGAAGTCTTTTGCTCACGCGTATTATCTTTATAATTGCTTTTATTATTTTGTTTATTGTTATTTTTGATATTAATTTTTTGTTGTCCATTTAAGTTCCAACATTCGTCGCGGTTGTGTCCGGATTTTTTACAATATTTGCAAAATTTATTTAAAGTATTTATTCGTGTAGATTTTTCCGGTTTTGGTAATGTATATTTATTGCTACGACAATCGCGTCCGTAGTGTCCAGATTTTCCGCATTTGTAACATTGTATGTTTGTATCTCGCGTTGATCGCGTGTGTTTAACGTCAAATTTATTTTTATTGGAGAAGCCGGATGCTCGTGTAACAGACGGTCCGATGAGCTTCTCCTCCGCGCTCGCGCCATTTATCGCTTCTTGGAGCGTAGTATATCGTTGTGATCGCACGAGAATTTTTAATTCATCGCGTAATCCGATTTGAAAGTTTATTAGAGCTTGTTTTTTAATTGTTTCTTGTATCGCTTGTTTGAATGAAGGAGGTCGTTCCTCTCCTTCTACCATAGACTCATATAGCTTCATAGCTAGTATATCGACTCGTTGTCCGAATGCATGTGCGGTTTCACTTGATTTTTGTTTTAACGAGTTGAACTCTATTTGCAAGTGAGTCGTGCTTTGTTTTGCTTGATAACACGTTTCAAGCTGTTGTTTTAAATCTTCGTACGTTTGTATATTTCGTGTCTCGAAGTCTTGCATGGCTTTACCCTTTAATTTAGTATACAAGATTGCTTGCATTAATGATTCCTCGTCTGCGGGATTAATATTTTGTACCGCATACGTACATGCATTTAAAAATTCTTGCAATTTTTGTCGCGATGATCCGTCAAATTCGGGAATCATTGATCGCGCTTCTTTTAATGGTAGATAGTGCGGGGCTACGCTACGTCTGTTTCTAATATCGCGTTCAGTACGTCCGTACGTCACGTCGTGTGGGACATCGTTTATATTTGCTCGTGGCTCGTTAAAGTTACTTTGTTTTATATGTACGTTTCGCACTTGTTCGCGTAAGTCTCGTACTTCTTCTTGCATTTCTCGGAAACTATGTACGAGTTCGGCTAATAACATATTACTAGTGCTTTCGACTGGACGACCGGCGTCTTCATAATTCGCGGCTGCACTTTGTCCGACCTGTTGCTCTCGCAGGCGTTCGATTTCTCTATCGACCGCGTCGTTATCCATATTTATTTGCGCTCGTGGCTCAAGAATACTAAGATCGATAGATATTGGCGAATAATTTCTTCTAAATGTAACTCGATTACCGCGTGGTTCGTTTGGTTCGAAGTTATCGTTACTATTATCGTTATTACGCGCTTCGGGTGATTCAGAATTCGGATAACAATTTTCTAAATTTCTTCGCACGCTATCTCGTATGTCGCGAACGGCTTCTTCGGCTACTTGTATCGGTGGTACAAGTCCTGCTCTATTAGCCAATCGTGCTGGCTCGCTCAAAAATCGCGGGCTTTGAAATCTAACTCGCTTTAACGGTTCCGACATTTAATTGTAAATTTTTTAACTTACATTAGTAGTACAATGACTCGCATGGTCGCGTATCGGGTTGCTTAGCTGCTGACGCTGCGTGTTGACACGTTGGGGCGTTGTCCGTCGGCGATACGTTGTCCGTTGGCGGTGCGTTGTCCGTCGGCGTTGTGTTGTCCGTTGGTGTGCGTTGTCCTTGGTGTTGCGTTGCCTTGGCGAAGGTCGTGGATCGACGTTGGTCCTTGAGCGCTGGTGTTTCCTTTCGGCTTTCAGCTGCTTGACCGTGATTTCTTTATCACTGTCGTCCTTATGTGTTGCGTGCTGATGTGTTTGAGTCTGTCTGCTTTAATCTAGCAGTTACTCCACTCGATTTATTAATTCTTTATATTCTCTTTTTTGTTTCAGCCGTTAGAGGTCCAGGATATTAGATCGGCATCATCCCACCGCTGCCACCAAGATGTTGTGCCCGAGACGGCACAGGAATTGGGGTTTGCCGGGAAATGTCAGAGACCTCGAGGCCGTTGTTTTGAGGATGTTATTACTATTATTATCATTATTATTATTATTGGTAAAATACAGACTTAATTCCTTATTCTATATTGGTTGACTTCTTTGAGCCTTCTCCGAATCACAATTCTTAGATTTAACACTTTGTCGGCGTTTGATTAGCGGTTTGCCCCAGATTCGCACTAATTATTAATTGACTTTCACTTAACGACTGTCCGCCGCGGGTCCGCGGTGGACGGTTTTTAATACCTCTTTTTAGGGGTATTTTGGAGGGGATCGCCTAGCGACATGACCATATTTGGTCATGGGGATTTCCGGCGATCAAATCTAAGTGCTAACGAAGGAGGTTCAAAGTCGAAACCCTTCGTTAGCATTTTCTGCGTTTCCGGCGAACTCGCGCGTGGTTCGCTGAGGCGGCGGTTTTTTACGCGGTTCGCGAACGTTCTAGCAAATATTAAAATATTAAAATAACGTTATAATCTCGCGGATTATAACAGGGACTGTTCTCAAATAATTTAGAGGTTTTTCGCATACTTTTAGGACATTTTTATTCTTGTGTCCTTCGCATATTTTGGGGTATTAAGTTTATATGATTTTGACTGCATAGTGGCGCCACCCAATAGCATATGTCCTCAAACTATACATTGAGTATTTTTTATAACATATGTGCTCAAACTAAACATTGATTATTTTTTATTTATATAGTAGATGTGATTAAATGAATTTTATTTAAAATACATAAAGGGAAACTTTATTAAGCGATTAATAAAAACTAATTTCAGTATTATTACTGATTTAAAATGCAAAAAAAACTCTTTGTGTGTATATATATATATATATATTTCTTTTAGAACTATTCGAAACATGCAAAGTATCTCATAAAGATTAGACCAACGCTCGTAAGCACAGTAGTGAGCAGTAAACTAAATAAAATATCCTATTGCAAAATTTATAATAATTAATGAAATATTAATTGAAAAGAATTAATAAATAAATACATGTTTCGCGCATCTAGATAAGATATACGTTTTAAGCCAGCGATAGCAATCACATAAGAAATCAGTACTAAAACTGTTTGAAACACACCTGAAAAATAATAGAATATAAAGTTCATTTTGTGACATATTTTTGAGAAATATTTTATGTCCCAAAACAAACGTCTCAATGTGTTTTAGATATATTTCAAATCGTTTTATTACTAATTTCTTATGTTGAACATATTCTTTAAGTCCACCTAAGAGAAATTATATATTGTGAATTCAAATATATTAAGATAATATTTTTAATTTGAAGATATATTTATATATTTTAATCAATAATTGTACAATTTCTCAAACAGTTCTTCACCAATGTCTTTATTCCAAATTTCCAACGGCTTAATCTGTCCTAAAGATCATGTAACAACCGACTTTCTTATATCGCTCTCACGCGTTTATGCTCGCGCAAATAGTTCGATTTTTTAAAATTTTTATTGATTATTTCGAACAAACACCAAAAAAAAATTTTTTTAAAAAAAAAAAAAAATTAAAAAAAAAAAAAAAATAAATTTTTGTAAATAATATTTTAAAGGGGGTGTGACACAAAATTAACCCCCAAAAAAAAAAAGAAAACCCCACCAAACCGAACAAAAAAGGGTAATTATTTACAAAAACGGACCACCCTCCGATGACCTTGACCTTGACATATATTGTCAAGATCATGACCCTGAACAACATTCCGAAGATTTCAGCCGTCGGTCGTTGTTCGTTAAAAAGTTATTAACAAAACAAATTAGAAAATTATAGTAGTTATTTTGAGTATTGAAAGACATAAATAAGTAGTGTAGAAATAATACATGTATTTGTTTACATAAAATAGAACCTCGTTTTGCGTGAGAGCTGCATCCTACTGGCGGAGTGCAGGAAGGTTTCGCTAATTATTTACCTTAGGGGAGCCACCTCGCCGATGACCTTGACCTTGACATATGTTGTAGGGGGTACACCCCTAAGTAACACATGATTTGAATTTTGCGGCGGTCTCGTTTAGTTCCTGAGATATGCGACTTTGAAATATTATAATGGTAATTGTTGATAATACTACAAGAGAGTGGGTCTCTTTACCGATTTTGTTAAAACTTTTTTTATAAATAGATTTTGATGCGTAAAGAAACTTTCTCCTCTAACAAAATCGTCGCTCTGCTACGGGAAGCGAGATATTAATTTTTTAAGATTACACTGGAACTATCCAAATTATATGATTTTATATAATTTTATATTTAAAAAAATAACTACCTTGGGCGAGGAATTAAAAATTTTTGTTAAAATTATAATGTATTTAAACTAGTTGAATCGGATAAATAGTTTTTATTTATTTCCTAATCGCGGAGCCCGCCCCTCGGAGCGGGGAAGGCGGTAGGGCGCGCTTAGCGCGCCCGTTAAGCCGCCTTCCCCGCGGAGGGGGGTCGGGCGGCACTGTCGGTAGCGTAGCCCAATGTCTATCGCCCAAGGTAGTTATTTTTTTAAATATAAAATTATATAAAATCATATAATTTATATTTGTACTATTCCATACAAAAAAATCAAAATTATTAGTATTATTGTATATAAAAATTATGATACTACAAGGTCGCATATCTCAGAAACTAAACGAGACCGCCGCAAAATTCAAATCATGTGTTAGGGGTGTACCCCCTACAACATATATCAAAGTCAAGGTCATCCGAGGTGGCTCCCCTAAGGTAAATAATTACCATAACTTTTTAACGAACAACGACCGACGGCTGAAATCTTCGGAATGTTGTTCAGGGTCATGATCTTGACAATATATGTCAAGGTCAAGGTCATCGGAGGGTGGTCCGTTTTTGTAAATAATTACCCTAAAAAGTCCTATACCATTTTAAATAATGTTAAATTTCAAGATATTAATTAAAGATTTCCAAAACACAATAGAGCGGCTCGCGGCGTTTCAGCATGATACGTTTGATAAGATCTCCTCTCACAGCTTCGTCACGCGCCTAGTATCAGATTACAATATTACGGCTTTCGCCACACGTTGATATTTTAGCTAATTTTTTAAAATAAATATTTCGAAACTTTATTTTTAGCTTTATTTTTAACTTTATTTTTAGATTTTTTAGCTTAGTTCCTGAAGCGAATTCTATTTGTATATTTTCGGTGGAACACTTTATGTCACATAAAAATCAACATGTTTTTAAATATTTTTTCTCTTATATTTACTCGCATCTTACAAACATATTATATTGGAAATTTTTTGTATAGAGTAATGAAATAAAAAATATTGTCAATTTTGTAGTGTTTGTATACTTTGAGACGGGAGGGTCCCGTTAGCCCACGAGACCGATAGCACACAATCACACATATCGCCCGATGCTTAAGGTAACCAGCACAGTTGATCAAATCAGAAGGCCCTAATGTTCTAACTGACCAATTAGCAACATTCGTGCGCTATCGAGCTCGTGCGCTATCGGAACCCGTCCCTTTGAGACATTGGTTGGAAACTGTCTTTAAGTTATAAAATCGATACATGCGGAAATGTCCTCAAATTCAACATTTCATCTTAATACACTTTCAAAGCATAATTTATGTCTCAAAATAAATGTTTTACCTCGATGTTTTTTAAGCATATTTCAAATGATTTTACTAATTTCATTTATCGAACGTATTTTTTATGTCTAAACAAATTTTTTATGTCTTGAAATAAATGTTTTACGTTAATGATTTTTATGTATTATTTTATGTATATTATATTTTAAACGATTTTAGTACTAATTTACTGAATGTATTTTTTGAGTCCATTTAAAATAAAAATTAAACATTGTGAATTCTTAATTGAGATTCATAAAACTTTAAGACAATTTTTTATCATAATATGTTATATATTATATATATACATATATTCCATATAATTATAAATATCATATAAATAATACATGAAAAAGATCGCAACTGAGAAAATTATAACTTTAAGTTTGGTTTAAAAGAATATTGAGTATGTATATAATATTTGAAATATGCCTAAAAAATATTTAGGT
The DNA here is from genome assembly GCA_030586385.1 of Camponotus fellah. Taxonomy (NCBI): domain Eukaryota; kingdom Metazoa; phylum Arthropoda; class Insecta; order Hymenoptera; family Formicidae; genus Camponotus; species Camponotus fellah. The sequence goes on along the minus strand of JAPIVC010000481.1, from coordinate 45,068 downwards.
GAAACATTTATTTTGAAACCCAAAATATACTTTAAAAGTGTATTAAGAAGAAATATTGAATTTAAGGACATTTCGCGTGTATCGATTTTATAATTTAAAGACAGTTTTCAACCAATGTCTCAAAGTACAAACACAATAAAATTGATAATATTCTTTATTTATTACTATATAAACAAAATTTCCAATATAATGTTTCTAAGATGCAAGTAAATATAAGAGAGATATTTGAAAACATGTTCATTTGTATATAACAAAGTGTTCCACCGAAAATATATAAGTGAATCTCATTTTAGGATCTAAGCTAAAAAATCCTACACCGTTTTGCTAATAATCATGTAAAATTTCGAGATATTCATCAAAATAGATTGGTCAAAGTACAAGTGCGTGACGAAAGCCATAATATCGTAATCTGACTAGGCGCGCGGCGAAGCTGTGAGAGGAGATTTCATCAAAACCTATCATGCTGAAACCTCGCGAGCCGCTCTATTGTGTTTTAGAGATTTTTAATTTATATCTCGAAATTTTTGCGTTATTTTCAAAATGTATATAACTTTTTAATTCTATTTATTAAAGTCTGCTTGTACATTTTCGGTACAACTTATACAAACACCTTATATATAAAATGTCCAGATAACTGAATCATCATTTATATAAATAGATTGAATCAAGTAAAAAAATACTGTGAAGTTTCGAAATAATTGATAAGAAACTAATTTTAAAAATTCGATCCATTTTCGCGAGAATAAATGCATGGCGATATGAGAATGTCGGTTGTTACATGATCTTTAAGACAAGTCCAGCTGCTGGACCGCTGAAACTAAAATATTGGTAGAGAACTGTCTTCAAATTATACAATCGGTTGTATGGAAATGTTCTCAAATTAAACATTTCATCTTATATTTCTATATTATGTTATATATTATGACTCTATATAAACATTTTATCTCGATGTTTTTTAGACATAATTAAAACGGTTTTAGTATTAAGTTATATATATTAAGTTCTTTTGTTGAACATATATTTTGAGTACATTTAAAAGAAAAATTAAATATTGTGAATTCTTAATTGAGATTCATAAAACTTTAAGATAATTTTTTATAATTAAGTATATTATATTATACCTAAAAAATTTATTTATCAATAAATTATAAAAAAATTTTCTTTATTATATTTTATAATGAATTATCTTCAAAAAATTCATTATATGTCAGCGTATAACTTTAAAAATGTATGTTCTAAATATAAATATTATATACATATTCAAATTATTTTAGAACAGACTATTATAATTATAATTCTCTCAATTGCATTCTTTTTCGTGTATTATTTATGTGACATTTATAAAGTAATATATAATATTTAATTATGAAAAAAATGTCTTAAAGTTTTATGGAACTCAATTAAGAATTTACTATTTTAATTTTTCTTTTAAATGTACTCAAAAAATACGTTCAACAAAAGAACTTAATACTAAAATCGTATGAAATATATTTGAAAAATCGAGATAAAATGTTTAGTTTAGAGACATAAAATATAGAAGTATAAGATAAAATGTTTAATTTGAGACATTTCCATAACCGATTGTATAATTTGAAAGCAGTTCTCTACTAATATCTTAATTTCAACGTTCCAGCGGATGGACTCGTCTTAAAGATCATGTAACAACCGACATTCTCATATCGTCACGCGTTTATCCTTGCGCAAATAAATTGAATTTTTAAAATTAATTTCTTATCAATTAATTTTTTATCAATATTTCGAAACTTCGCAGTATTTTTCCACTTGGTTCAATTTATTCACAATGAGGTGATTCAGTTATCTGGACATCTTATATACAGGGTGTCTATATAAATTATATACCGAAAATATACAAGCAGACCTTAATAAACTGAACTAAGAAGTCGTATACCATTTTGCAAATAACACACAAATTTCGAGATATAAATTAAAAATCTCTAAAACACAATGGAGCGGTTTCCGGCGCTTCAGCATAATACGTTTGATAAGATCTCCTCTCACAGCTTCGTCGCGTGCCTAGTATTAGATTACAATATTATGGCTTTCGTCACGCTCTGATACTTTAGCTAATTTTTTAAAATAAATATTTCGAAACTTTACATGATTGTTTGCAAAATGGTATAGGATTTTTTAGCTTAGTTCCTAAAGAGAATTCTACTTGTATATTTTCGGTGAAACACTTTATGTCATAAACAATGTTATGTTTGTTAACAACTTTATGTCATAAATGAACATGTTTTCAATATTTTCTCTCTTATATTTACTCGCATCTTACAAACATTATATTGGAAATTTTGTTTATACCGTAATGAATAAAAAATATTGTCAATTTTGTAGTGTTTGTATACTTTAAAACATTGGTTGGAAACTGTCTTTAAATTATACAATCGATATACGCAGAAATGCTTTTAAATTCAATATTTTATTTTAATACACTTTTAAAGCATATTCTGTGTCTCAAAATAAATGTTTTAAAATGTTATATCGATGCTTTTTAGGAATATTTCAAACGGTTTTAATAATTTCATTTATTGAACATATTTTTTGAACCCATTTAAAAAAAATTAAATATTGTGAATTCTTAATTGAAATTCATAAAACTTTCAGATAATTCTTTTTCATAATTAAATATATTAATTTATAAATATCATATATAATATAAATAATACATGAAAAAGATCGCAATTGAAAAAATTATAACCACAAGTCTGGTCTAAAAAAATATTCAGTATGTATATAATATTTATATATATAATAATATATGGCTAAAAAAGCATTGACGAAAAACATTTATTTCAAAACATAAAAAAATGCTTTAAATGTGGATTAAGATGAAATGTTAAATTTGAAGACATTTCTGCGTATTTCGATTTTTATTTAATTTAAGGACAGTTTCCAACCAATATCTGTCTCAAAGTACAAACACTATAAAATTAATATTTCTTGTTTATTACTCTATAAAAATTTCTAATATAATGTTTGTAAAATGTGAGTAAATATAAGAGAGAGAATATTTGAAAACATGTTCATTTGTATATGACAAAGTGTTCCACGGAAAATATATTATATAAGTGAATTTCGTTTCAGGAATTAAGCTAAAAAATCCTATACCATTTTGCAATCATGTAAAATTTCGAGATATTCATTATAAAAGATTGAGTGCAAGTGCGCGACAACGAAAGCCGTAATACTGTAATCTGATTACTAGACGCGCGGCGAAGCTGTGAGAAAGGATCTCATCAAAACGTATCATGCTGAAGCTCCGCGAGCTGCTCTATTATGTTTTGGAGATTTTTTAATTAAATTTTACGTTTTGGAAATTTTTTAATTAATTTTACAAAATTGTTTGTATCTATTTTTGACATTTATAAAATAATTAATTATTTAATATATTATTATTATCTCCAATAAATAATACTGATCTTATTTTATGCAATTGTTATTTTTACGTTATAACTTTAAAATAATCGATTTCATATTAAGATTTTTTTATTTGAAATGACATAATATATATACGCTGCGTAGAGTGCTCTGCGCAGAGCGCTTTGCGCAGCATATGCATGTGATCTTCTGATTATGTGCGTGTGAGACGTGTTCTCATTCTGGCATCGTTGGCATTTTCCATCTGTACCAACATACAGTTTCAGATCAAATGATTCGATAGATGTCTTTGCTAATTGCTATTTTGCTGTTTGAGTAGATATGTGTTTTTCCTATACAAATTTTTAATCAAGTGTTTAGATTTCTTAAGATATTTAGTTGAAATACGTTAATAATACGTATTACTTAACTATTTCTTTCTCAGTCATATATTTCATTAGTAAAATTTGATAAGAATGTCTCATAACTCTTTCGAAGAAAGTGAAAATTGTTCAAGGCAAAACCTGTTGATTAAAGTAAAGGGATCGTCATATCAAGGTTATTTATTAAATACTGATGGTAAGTTAATTGTAATAATCTCTAAATATAACTTATTAATAAGTTTTATAGACCATATAGTTTGAAGATAGATGAACATTTTTTAAAATTTTTAGTTATATTTATTATTATTATTATGCCCATATATTTTACATATACTTTACATATACTCGTTAAATTTTAATTATTAATTTTTAGATTTATATGAAACTTTGCAAAAGAAGATGGACGATGTAAATAATATAAATAATATACAAAATGAATCGAGATCATCAACATCATTAGATCAAATTCGAATTTCCGATCCTGTAAAAAATACTGGTTATTCGATACCTATTTCGAAAACACCACCATCTATAGAAAATCAAATTGACAAGCGTTTAACTGCAATTCATCAAAATTCATTAACCAGTTCTAATTCATTCATTGAAAGTAGTACGCCTAGTGGTGCAACTGAAATTATGGAATTTATCGGGGATGATTCTACAATTGGGGCTACAATTCTCAAGTGTGGAATTGAATGTCTCAAGAAAAAATATTGCATCTAATTCTGAAGAATAAGCTATCGAAAAGTTTGATAAAATAACCGAAGATAAGCTAGAATTTCGTGATTCTATTGCAGATTTATCGTTACAAAAAGATATTAAACCTAGCATTATTGAAGAAATTGTCTCGAAAGAAATCAATAATACAAATTAGTAATGAAAATGAAAGTAAGAATTCAGATTATATACCGAACAGTATTAGTACAATAAATAGAACAAAATCTGATGTAAATGACAGTTTGAATCTTCCCATTAATAATGATGCATTTCCGGTTGATATTCGTGAAATTTACGTACCTGCTTCAAAAAATGAGAATGCAGCTTATTCACTCAAACAATATTTTTCTCCTATTGTAAAAAACTGCAAAAAAAGTTTGCTCGACATTTGGAACTGAAACATAAAAATCAGATGTCCAAAAATTTATACATTTTTCGAAAGGCAATCTAGAACGACGCAAAATTATTGAAAAAATTCGAAAATATGGGAATTATCTCCATAATACTGATGCTGATTTAAATACAAGAGTTCTTATAGCTTGTCGACGTCCTTAAGCAAAATTTAAAAGTATCGCCGAAAACTACGTGTGTTGCAAAGGATTTTTTTCTAAGAAGACTTTGAGGATGCACTACAAAAATTGTAATCCAGTTCACGAGAAAAGTCAAAAAAATCAACTTATAAAAGGCAAACAGTTAATCGGATATATACATTGTCGTGCTAACAATATAATGCGTCGAAAAGTTTTTCCATCATTTCAAGATGATGATGTTTTAAGATCAATACGATGAACTTCTCATTTTATTTGGGAATAAATTATGTAACACATACACGCTTCCTCATCAATACGATATGATTAGAAATTAGAATTATTTACGGCTTCTTGGTCGTTTTAAATTAACAATCAAAGAAATTAACAAAAACATAATTGATTTTGCATCCGTTTTTCACCCTAAATATTACGATGACGTTATAAAGTCTGTCAAAAAATGTGCAAATTATGATTCAGGGTTACAGATTTTTCGTACACCTTATAACGTAACTACTTTAGGAACACTGTTAAAAAAGTGTGCTCGTATATAAGCTTCTGAATGCATTAAGCGAGAAGACTTTAAAAAAAAGCTGTTGATGATTTTATGGTGCTTTATGAAAATGATTATTCAATGACAATTAATAAAAAAGTCATAGAGGATCAGACAAATAAACGAGGCGAGAAAAACAAATTATTCTTCCATCCAAATCAGATATTCAAAAATTGTATAGCTATACAAAAAATTTATGTGAGGAAGCTATGGAAATTCTTCAAAAAGAATTTGATCTTAATGCATGGAAAAAATTAACAGAAGTCTTATTCTCATTCAGATGTTTAATCGATGAAGAGCTGGTGAAATTGAAAGACTCTCCATTGAAAACTATGAAAATCAAGAAACAATTGACAAAGTTTTTAATCCTGATATATTTGATAATATATCAAAAGAATCTCAAGAACAAGCCAAACAATTTGTTCGATTAATTATAAGAGGCAAGTTAGGAAGAACTGTCCCTGTATTATTACATACATTTTTAATTTCATATATCGATATTTCGTTTTACTCGAATATCGTTCTGAAGCTGGAGTAAACTCAAAAAATAAATACATTTTTACTGTACCTCATGCATGTTCTCCAAAGAAAGGTTATATTAGAGCTTGTCCTATAATGCGAAAGTTTGCTAATGACTGTAATGCATCGATTTCTACTAGTTTGCGAGGTACTATGCTGCGAAAGCATATCGCTAATTACACTGCTATGCTGCGAGTAGAAGAAAATCAAGTTTCTGATCTAGCAAATTTTATGGGGCATAATAAACAAATATACAAGGATGTGTATCGAATCCCTAATGGATTAACCCTTTTCGTCCCAAATGTCCATAATTTCTTCTCAACTTTCGACGCTGTAACTTTTGACTTGAACGTCGTTGAAAAAAATTGAAAAAAGACATTTCTTATAGTTTGAAACCTCCTCTTTCGAGTGCCGTAATCAGAATCGGCCTACGAATTGACGGAAAAAAGTTATAACTGTTTTTTTAAAAAAAATGTCAATTTTTTTCAACGCCGTTTTGCAAAAATCCTATATTTTGACAACGAAAAAGTTATTCCTGACCATCACAAAATATCATAATCGCGTTTTTTTACATGCCCTTTCTTATCCCGTTGGAAATTTTTTTGAAAAATAAAATGGCGACTTCAAGATGGCGCTGACAATTCAGAATTCCTCATTTTTTCGCCCAAATGTCGATTATTCTTTCGTTTTGCATCTAGAACGACTGAAAACTTGATGAAATTGAATGAAAGAGTGGGGATTATCATTTGTAAATACTTAACCTTAAAATGACTCATTTCTAACCTCAAATTAGTCAGATGTTATGGATTTTTACCAAGATTTTTCATGTTTCCAATCCAATTTTCAATGTTTCGCAATAATTCATATATATGTGGATCCAAAAGTGACTCTTTACATTCCTAACCTTCAAATTATCGATTTAACATTTTTGTTTATTACTTAATAATTATTGCGAATTTTGCAAAATGGTAGAGGACTATTCTTCTTAGTTTGACCCAATCTATCATTACTTTTCGTTTGGTCTCTCACGAATCGGACACCCTGTATATAAATAGGACATAGATAATAAAGAACTTGCAGATCTACGAAATCATGTTTGAATCGATACGAACATAAGTTCAGGCTAATCTTTGGTAACCTTGTTATATTTTGTTATAATATATCATTATATTTTGTTATGCTAATCACTGATTATGTATTTCAAGTTGACTATTTCGAGATGAAGATATAACAAAGAATGATTCAGAGGTAAGAGATGTAGAGAGTAACGTATTTTGACGGCTAAAAAACGCGATAGCAACACGAATAAGGGCTCACAACGTCAACTTGAGGAAAGAAATCATGAAATTTCTAATTATTAGGTTATAAATCGATAATTTGAAGGTTAGGAATGTAAAGAGTCACTTTTGGATCCACATATACATGAATTATTACGAAACATTGAAAATTGGATTGGAAACAATCTTGGTAAAAATCTTGGTAAAAATCCATAACATCTGACTAATTTGAGGTTAGGAGTGAGTCATTTTGAGGTTAAATATTTACAAATGATAATCCCCACTCTTTCATTCAATTTCATCAAGTTTTCAGTCGTCCTAGATGCAAAACGAAAGAATAATCGACATTTGGGCGAAAAAATGAGGAATTCTGAATTGTCAGCGCTATCTTGAAGTCGCCATTTTGTTTTTCAAAAAAATTCCAACGGGATAAGAAAGGGCATGTAAAAAATACGCGATTACAATATTTTGTGATGGTCAGGAATAACTTTTTCGTTGTCAAAATTTAGAATTTTTGCGAAACGGCGTCGAAAAAATTGACATTTTAAAAAAAAAAACAGTTATAACTTTTTTCCGTCAATTCGTAGGCCGATTCTGATCACGGCATTCGAAAGAGGAGGTTTCAAACTATAAGAAATGTCTTTTTTCAATTTTTTTCAACGACGTTCAGGTCAAAAGTTACAGTGTCGAAAGTTGAGAAGAAATTATGGACATTTGGGACGAAATGGGTTAATTGACATGACTGAAGTATCTCGTTTGCTACAAGCTGCAATAGGTAATAAAGATGAGAATGAAGACAGCAATGAAGAAAATGATCAAATCAAAGATAATACCAAAGATGATTGTGCAAACACATGATACTTTGATTGAGAATAATGATTTTTGTCAAAGTGATAGCAATAGTCCCCATATTATTGATGAACCTCAACTACGACTTTCGACAAAACGTATTCGTACGCGTCCATTAAATTACAATGATGATAGTAATAATAGTGATGATAAAATTTTAAATTCTAGTATCCATTGTTCAAATTGTAGGTTTACAAACAATTTATTATTATTGTTTATTTATATTAATTTTTTATAAACTTATGCTTCTATTTTTTATCTGATAATATTAATTTTTATAATTGGGAACAAAATTTTTTTATTAATATAAAATAAATTGAATTTTAATTACAGCTTTACAACAAAGATCAATGAACCGTATTAAATGGACAGAAATGGAAAAAAAAGTAATAAGGAAAAATTTTGGCGATATTCGTAAACTGCTCAAATTACCATTACTAAGCAAATGTAGGACTTTAATTCAACAGAATAGTTGCTTAAAAGAAAGGACTCCTGAACAATTAAAATCCTGGATTGATAATCAACGTAAAGACAAAATCAGAAAAAAAAATATTTACATAATAAAAACATTGCATCCATCCGAGAAAAGTAAAATCTATTACAGACCTTACATAAATAAGTTAAATTTTTTATTATAAAAAATTTTTATAAATTTATTATTAACATATTAATTTTATGATTATTATGATTTTTATAATTATTATTAACTTACTAACTTTAAGTTCAAATATTAAGTTCATCTTAACCTTTTAAGGACGGGAGTGGTCGAAATATCGACCACCCATAGGACACAAATTATTTGATGTTTTCCTACGTAATTTGATGCACTGAACACAAAAAAAAAACAGTATTATGTCTCGCAAAAATCATCTTCAAGGTGAATGTAAGGCCGAAAATTGAAATTATCGTTAGTTCCTACTAGCAGGTTAGCACTTGGTTTTTTCTTTCTTGTGGAGGATTTCTTACTATTATAATTATTATTATAATTATTATAACATGGATATACCAATTTTGAGGCTGAAAAAGTAACAAAAATAAATTTAATCTTGAATTTTGAGGCCGAAATAGCAACATCAATAAATTTGACTTTGAAATGCGATTTTCAAGGTCAAGTATGCTTCCAAGATTTTTTTCACAATTTTTTCGTATTCATCAAATTACATAGGAAAACACCCTCAAATCGTCAAACTAAATTTTTTACAGTGGACTTTTCGTTACGGACGGGACTGATCGATATATCGACCAGTAATTTGATCGGATATGCCACATGAGAAATTAATTGATTTTATTTATATACAAATTTTGTGTAAAAAAAAGGTCAATTTCAATGTAAAAATCTCCGTCCTTAAAAAGTTAATATTGAAAAACTTATATTTCGTTATATGTTTCAGTATTGGTTTGAAAATAATTTTGTTTATAATTATAGTTACATTTTTATTATTTTTAATATTTTCAATTGTTTATTTAAAAAAAGAAGTAAAATTTATTCTTATTGGAAAAGTAAAATTTTTTATTCGAAAGTCGAAAGTAAAAAGTTTTTTAATGTTATGATATTTTACATTATTTTATATTATCGTATTTTTCATGATATTTTTTATGATATTTTATGATATTTTAGAGAACAATGTTTTTATTTTTGAAAAATTTTTATTTTTAAAAGATTTTTAGTGTTTAAGGTTGTGTTTAAGACTGATTACAAAATAATCATTATAATTATTATGCTAATATGTAAATTTATATAATTATGTGTTAATCTATAGTTTTATAATATTTCTTAAATAGATATATTTCCATTAATCTTTAATGTATATTTTAATTTTTAAGAAAAGAAAAATGTTTAACAATTTAAATAAAATTATATTTTTAATATTAAGCGATCTGATTTTTTCAAAAATAATAAAAAATAATAAAAATTTAACAGATATTATAATATATTCATGAATAAATATTCATCAATTTTTAAAGTTATATTTATTTTTACAAATCTTGACAATTCGTAGTAATCAATGATATTAAATTTTTTTATCATTATAATAAAATTACTTCAAATAATCGAGTTATTGAATGCTAAAGATCTTGTTTTTCAGTTGTTAAAAGCATATTTTGAAAACTTTTTATTTTTATGATGGATGCAATAAATAAAAAAAATATTATCGATTTTGTAGTATTCGTATACTTTGAGACATTGGATGGAAACTGCTTTCAAATTATACAATCGATATTTAGAAATGTCCTCAAATTAAACAATTTATCTCTCTCTTAATACTTTTAAAGTATATTCTATACAAAATAAACGTTTAATCCTAATGTCTTTCAGATATATTTCAAATGGTTTAAGTATTCATTTCTTTCGTTGATCGTACTTCTTGAGTCCACGCTTCTTATAAAAAATTAAATATTATGAATTATTAATTCAGATCTGTACAACTATAAAACACTTTTTATAATTAAATATATTATTTTACAAATATTTAAAAATTATGAGAAAGTCATTAAACAAAATTCCCATTATTTTATTTTTTATTTTTAAAGAATCGTCTTTAAAGAATTTATTGCATGTCAACGTTTCAAAATATTTTGAATAAATGTTACAATCGTACTCAGCATTCTTTCAGAACAAATAATGTATATACATGAAAAAAGTCACAATTGAAGAATTATAACTACAATAGTCTACTCTAAAAGAATACTGAATATATATGATGTATATAATATTTATATTCAGGACATATAAATGTATGTTCTGAGCTTTGAATTCCAAACTTTACGCTGACATGTAATGAATTCTTTATAGATGGCTTTATAAAAAATAATAATGTAAATTTTTTTTAATATTTTGATAATTAAATTTTTTAAATATTTATAAAATAATACATTCAAATATAAAAAAATTGTTTTAAAATTTTACGAAGCTCAATTATTAATTTACAATATTTTAATTTTCCTTTTAAGAAACGTGGACTCAAAAAATACATTCAACAAAATACGTTCAAAAAGAAATTCGTACTAAAACCGTTTGAAACATGCTTAAAAAACATTGGATTGAAACGTTTGTTTTGGGACATAAAATATATCTTAAAAATATTAACGTAAAATATTTAATTTGAGGATATTTCCATATATGGATTGTATAATTTAATGACAGTTTCCAACCAGCTTCTTTGTTTCAAAGTTCTAGCAACTGGATTCTTACGATCTGAGGATCATGTAAAAATCGATTGTCTCATTTCACAACGTGTGTATATTTGCGCAAACGGATGGATTTTTTAAAATTAATGGGTAGATTTTTAAAAATTTTCTTATTTAACGGAGGATTTTTCTATTAGATTCAATCTATAATATTTAGATAGAAGATTTAGTTTATCTAGACATCCTATATACAAAGAATATGTTTGCAAATATTCTCTCTCTTATATTTACTTGCATCTTACAAATATTATATTGGAAATTTTGTTTATAGAATAATAAATAAAAAAAATATTGTTAATTTTGTAATGTTATACTTTGAGACGTTTGTTGAAAACTGTCTTTAAATTATACAATAGATTCACGAAAATGTTCTCAAATTAAACATTCTATTATAATAATATAATAATTAATATAATAATTAATATAATAATTAATATAATAATTCTTAATATACTTTAAGGCATATTTTATGTAAAAATAAACGTTTTATTCCAACATTTTTCAAACATATTTCAAGCAGTTTAAGTATTTATTTCTTTTATTAAACGTATTTTTTGATTTCACGTTTTTTAAAAAACATTAAATATTGTGAATTAAAAATTAAAATTTATGAATCTTCAACACAATTTTTTATACTTAAATATATTATTTTATAAAAATGTTTAAAAATTTATTTTTTATTAAAAAAATTAATTTGTTAATTTATTAATCCTTCTTCATTATTAATTTTTATAAGAGCTGTGAAGCATTCATTGCACGTAAACATACAGTCTCAAAGTATACATTTAGAATAAATATTACGTACATATTTAGCGTTTTTTTAAAAAAGACAATTGTAGTTATATCCTAATTATGGAATTCTTGGTGTAATCATCATAATATTAAAAAATATTTTCTAAATATGTACTTAAATAATTGATAAATCAGTTTCATGTTTTATAGATTTTTATATATTTTATAAGTGAAAGGTTTAATATGAGGACATTTCCATCAGATATATCGTTTGTATAATTTGAGGACAATTCTCAATCAATGCCTTTATTCAAAAAATTTCAAAGTACACAATAACTATATAATTGCTAATATTTTTTTATTTATTGCTCTATAAACAAAATTTCCAATTGCATGTTATTTATGAGTTTTTATAGCACTAATTAAATAAGTACAAATGAGATGTCCCAAACTTTGTGCATATATATATATATATATATATATATATATATATAATATATACTGTGACCGTTAATTTTATTTTGGGCAAGAAATTAATTAGGACCGATGTCGTTGGCCCACGGCACACCTTCGGCGCATTTTTTACTAAAATGTATCTCGGAAGTTTTTGGGCGCCAGGTGCGATAATTCGCATCACTCTAAAACCAGACTCAGTACTGACCATACACAATAAAAAATCTACCAACACTCAAAAAAGTAATCGCGACGGACGCTCGGCTAGCCCCGTCTCGGAAATAGTAGAGGGGCAGTCCGTTTTAATAACACGAACAAGGAAGGATCGAGAATACAAGGTAGCTGTAATTTAAAACAAGAGATTAGTGTAACAAAGAGAATTATTAATAAAGAACACCGCGATGATGCTTCTACATCCGTCTGTACTAAGCCGACAATATTAAATAAAGGCAATAGTTAAATTCGCCAAGTGTGAAAGTAACGGAATCAATCAATAACGGTAATCGACCTTACAAAATTACGTCAATAACGGTAGCGTTGAACAATCAAGCAATTACACAAGATAAACGTTCGGACATACGTGAACAATTCCAACAAAGCATCGAGAACGCGAATAATAATCTATAATAATGAATCGAACAATTCACGGCGCAGAGATACGAGTCGATGTCGCACGTAATTGCCGGTTATCGAATATCACGATCACCTGTGTGTGAGTTCGTCGTATCACAAATTTACGGAACAAAGAAAGTTACAAGCAACAATAATTGTAAAACTAAAAGACAAACAAAATGTGACTGTCGGCGCTTAACTGGGAGAGAGGGCACTTCCTATTATCTTAGCTCGAACAAAGCGTTGACCGGCCGCCGCAAGCTAACACGCAATTATCAAAATTCGATTTACTCACGAATAAATACTTCGCGACGGCAGCAAATCGGCACGGACTCTGTTCGGGCTAATTCTACCTGTTACGCTAATAATAGAACGGCCTGATGAGGTCGACGCTCGTCTCACCGATGACTCCTTGTGATCCTCGGCACTCTCGGCATCCACACGACAAAACGATACTTTTTGGGCCGTCGTACTCTTCGCCGGTCCGCCGAACAGTGACGAGCGGAAGGCCCGTCGGAATCACGTCGGCGTATTAATTCTTAATCAGGCCACTTGTGACGCTTCCGCAACCCTCAGGACCGTCGCGGCCTCAATTCCTCCTGCGGCTCTCAAGACCGTATTCGCGCCTGTCGCTACCCTGTTTCTTCTCCGAATTTCTGAGTTCTTTAATTGCAGCTCGGTGTGAGGTGTCCTTACGGTAGCCGCTCGCCGTTACTGTAGTGGTCTTTCGGTAGCGCTGGTTCTGGCCGAACTGGCTCCGTTTCGGGATCCCTGCAGTCGTTTCTCATACCTGCTGGTTATAGGGAGGTTTACAGGGGCGGCAGCGATAGTCTTTAATAGATGTTTAGATTTTGATAAGCGGATAGCTCGGCGTTCTCCTCCTAATCGGCGCCTCCGCTCGTCCCGCATCCTTGTGAGTCTGTCCTCTTCGCTGTGTTGAGTCACCGGATGAGATTTCTTTAGTGTCCTCCATCACAATCGCGCCCAACTATCCTCTAATAATTCGCAAATACATAGTTCTATGCGAGGGAGGCGAGCCTCCCCTCGCCGCTAATAATCGCTCTCTCTCCCTAAATCAGGGGAGAACGAGGGCCCAAAAATACTCTCGGTCAGATCTCGCGATCCTTGTAACGGACTGCCAAATGTCACGTCACAACTCCCCCCTCCTAGGAGAGGACCGAAGAGGTCTCGGCTACCGATCAACGTCGACAGCCGTCAGCTCCCTAATGCCCCCAAACTCTAAAACTGAAATATCAAGATTAGTCCGCACCTTTCCACGGGTGATTGCGCCTCTGTCCATTTCCATCTAGACAACGAGTCTCATACTACATGTCTCATAATACACATCATGCAACAATCCAAATCGAAAGCCAAATGTAACCGAGACGAAACGAATTCCTTAGCCTAATAAAGCATGCCAGCGGGAGAGGAGTAGGAGAATAGAAGTTTATCGAAGCGATATTACGGTCCCTCAATCCATTTTATTTCGGAGAGGATCCGTCCGGTAATACAAAGTGGGCAGAACAAAACAAAAAAAAAGTATCCGTATTTTTGGCCGAGGCGGCAGCTAAGGGTGTCCCAGGTGTCCTCGGTCCGGATGATAGAGCCCTAGAGTCCTCCCGGCACCTCGGACAGGTGCGGAGTGTGATCCCGTCCCGACCACACCCATAACAATACTGCCGATCTCGGGGTCGGGGGCAGTTTGAGTACCGGTGGTCCGTCGCGCGACAGTTCCAACAGAGGGTGGACCCTTTCCTCGGCGGGACGATGTCCCGGTTCGGCTCCGCAGAGGGCAGGCACGGCGAGGAGGGACTCCTCGTCCCTGGGTCTCTTAAGACGGCCATCGGCGGCAAGAGACCGCGTCCCTTCCCCGGCCAGGGAGACCCGGCGATACGGCAGTTATCACCGGTGTGGGATCGTCCGTTTGGCTCCCCGTAGACTGTGCGGCGATCGCCTCCGTTTGGGTGTTGGCCTGGTAAAGCTCCGGAGCCGCAACCCCGAACAAACATTGTCCCAGGGTTCTTCCTCCCGAAGCCTGAGTCCCCTCATCCCTGGTGCGGGGGAACTCCCGAACGACCGCCCCTCGGGTTGTCGTCCTTCGGCGGTCTCTGTTCTCCGCCAGATCTCGGAGCTCCATCCAGAATCCCGGATGCCGCTCATCAATCTCTTCGATGAGACGGTGATATCGGAGCCTAAAACGTCGCCATTCTTCCATTTCCGCTTCGGTAATTCCCCATCTTTTTCTTTCTCTTTCTTTCTCTCTCCTCCCTCTCTCTTTCTTTTCTATCGGCAGCTATCTAAGGAAGCGGAATACGATAGGGTTTGAGATCTTGCACATGCACCTTACCAGTAAAGTCGCCATTTAAATTAACAAGCTCACACACGACAGGTGAAAGCATGCGGTTAATACGAAAAGGACCGTGGAACTTCGGGGATAATTTTGCGGCGATATTCTGTGCTGCCGATGATAAAACGTGATGGCGTTTCAAAACCAGATCGCCGACTTGAAAACTGATATCACGACGTCTCAAATCGTAATAAGTGGCCTGCTTACGGTAGGCTTGCTCTATATTCTCCTCTACCCAGTCGTACAGAGTGCGCAATTTCTTCATACGCTCCGACCATTCGGCGGGGTTTCGCGGTTCAACTTCGGTCGCCCCCCGACAACGATCGCGTAGGCTCTTAGAAGGATCTAATTCTCGTCCTAGGTTAAGGAAAGCTGATGAGGTTCCGATCGACGAATGGTGAGTCATGTTATAAGCGAAGCGGAAGTCCCTCAAGTGCTCATCCCATTCTCTATGATCGTGGTCTAAGAACGCGACAATCATTGTTTTCAAGACCCGATTTACTCGCTCCACGGGGTTCGCTTGCGGGTGGTACGGGGGAATGGTAATGAGCTGGATACCGTGTTCCTCGGCGAACGATTGCAACGTTCGATTCGCGAATTCCGTGCCGTTATCCGTGAGCAGGAATCTTGGCGTACCCCACCGCGAGACTACTTCCTCCAAAGCTTCACAAATCTTTTTCCCGTTAACGGCGCGTAGGGGAAAACACTCTACTCACTTGGTGAATAAGTCCTGTACGACCAAGAGGTACGTGAATCCGGATTTACTCTTGGGAAACGGTCCCATTATATTGGCAGCAATAACGGTCCATGGACCCTCCACGACGCGACGACCCATGAGTCCTACCGGAGGGGCCTGTTCCACTTTCGTCCGTTGACACGTACTGCCTAACGTACTTTGACGTCTCTAAACATATTCGGCCAAAAATACGCGACCGCGAGTCTCTGGAAGGTCTTATCCACTCCCAGGTGACCGGACCTTCGGTTCGTCGTGTGCCTCCCTCATAGCTTCCTCCCTTAATTCCTGCGGTAGCACTAACTTCCATCGATCTAAATCCTCGATTATTTCCGATACTATTGCTTTCGACAATAATACATTTGATCGTTCACTATTTTCCAATCCGTATATCTTTTCGCTCGATCAGCTACTTCTCTGAAACGCTTGCGATACCACTCGTCAGCGGTATCGGCAACTAGATCTGTCTCCTTAGCAACCAATATGTTAACCTCAGCGTCACCCTCATACATTCTCGACAGAGCATCCGGTACATGATGTAACGCGCCTTTCCTATGCACTATCTCGTAATCGTATTCGAGTAGTTCCAACGCCCATCTCGCGAGTCGACCCGTAGGATTCTTAAGATTGTGCAACCAGCGTAAACTGCTGTGATCGGTTATCACCGTGAATTTATAACCTTCTAAATATGGCCGAAATTTCTTAATAGCCCATACGACAGCTAAGCACTCTTGTTCCGTGACAGTATATCTTTTCTCTGGATCGGACAAGGCCCTACTCGCGAAAACTATAATATTTTCTTGACTCTCAATCGTTTGTGTTAGAACCGCTCCGATCCCGACGGAACTGGCGTCCGTTTGCAAAACGAAAGGAACACTAAAATCCGAGCACGATAAAGTTGGCGCGGCCACCATCAAATGTGAACGAATTTGCTCGAACGCGTAGGTCTGATCTTCCACTCCCAGCGTTGATTCTTTCGTAACAACCTCGTTAGCGGTTCACTAAGAGTCGCGAATTGCGGAATAAATCGTCGATACCAAGACGACATGCCGAGAAATCGGCGCAACTGCGGAGCCGGATACTCTAAAATTGGTTGAACCTTTTCTGCGTCTACCGTTAGTCCATCTCTTTGTACGATAAATCCGAGATAACGAACCTGTGAGCGACAAAATTCACATTTCTCCGGATTTATGGTGAGATCGACAGCGAAAATTTTATTTAACACGCGCTCCAACCACTCTAAATGCTCTTCAAAAGTAGGCGTCACGATTACTATATCGTCAAGATACGCGAACGCGTGCGATTCCATTTCCGGTCCGATTAATTTATCCAAAAGACGCTGGAATGTAGCAGGTGCTCCGGTCAGTCCGTAAGGCATTCGCGTGAAGTGATATAAGCCTTTTCCGGGAACGCTAAAGGCAGTAATCTCTCTGCTTTCCTTGGCCAAAGGTATTTGAAAATACGCTTGGCTCAAATCAAGGGTCGAAATATACTTCGCCGCTCTCAATTTATCTAAAATGCCGTTCATGTTTGGCAGTGGATATGCATCTTTCTTAGAGACGCTATTAACTTTCCGGAAATCTAAGCAGAACCTATATTTTCCATTCGGCTTTTTAACCATAACTATAGGATTAGACCATTCACTAAAAGAAGGTTCAATAATCCCTGCCTCTAACATCTTGTCCACTTCGTCGCGAATAGCCTTTTGAACTTTCGGCGAAACTAAATAATACCGCTGTTTAATAGGTTTATGTTGACCGACATCGATAACGTGCTCTGTAAGAGAGGTGACACCGGGGTTTTCGGCAGTTTCCGGTATCTTTTTTCTCAAAAATAACTCTAACCGTTCACTCTGCGAAAGCGTTAATTCTGGGAGTCCACTGCATACACGCAGTGTTCCTCTCTATCCGACTCAAAGGAATACATTACGGCAGGGCTATCTCTAAAATACTATTTCTAGGTATCGTAATCGATAACCATGCTAAATTCGCGTAAGAAAGCCATACCCAGTATACATGAGACAGTCAAATTCGGCAGCAGACAAGCCGAGATCTTACGTATACGACCTTTCAAAGAGAAGGCGATCTCCGCTTCCTCGCTCACCCTCGCTATCCGCCCGTCAGCGGTGCGAATTCTCGTAACCCTCTTACGGATCGGCAAGTTTAATTTTTGAACGATCTTTATGCCCTCCGCGCCGAGAATTGTGCGGGAGGAGCCTGAATCTACAAAGGCTCTTAAAGGTTCTCCCTCTATATCGATCGTGCAATAATGCAGCGGCGGTAGGTCTAACATATTCTCGGAATCGATCATATTATACGACAAGATCATCTCGCGAACAGAACTCGCGCTGCGGGCCTCTCCTTTATCTTTCGGAGTCGCATCGGCCCATCCTCGCTCTCGTTTCCCGAGCATGAAGTACATGTCTTCACCGTAACGTTCGCCTTGCCACACCGGTAACAATACTGACGACGAGTCTCAGAACACTCGCGCGCAATATGGCTGGTTTTCTCGCAATTCCAGCACTTTACATTTCGTGCGGACGAAGCAACAGTATTGGCGGTCGCTGTTGAAGTGCTCGAGGTCGCCGGGGCGGAAGGCGCAGTGGCGGCCGTCACCGGGGCTGCTTGAGTACCGGTGATTCCGCTTTTATTCCGTTTTTTGCCCCTTTTCTTTTTCCCGGTCTGCACGCCGGCTATTTCGGCGGCAGCTATCGCGGCTAGACCTTTCGAGGACTTCTTCGGCGGTCGATATGCTAAGTCTGGGAAGATAGATTGCTCCGGTGCTGGAGGGGCACGATATTGCGTTAGGATCTCGTAACTCCGCTCTACCTGTGCGGCCGCATCCTCCAAGGAAGCGAAATCATAAACGGTACGACGCAGCACTGATATTTGCAATCGCGGCAGCATGTTACGGTGAGCGTAATTTAATTGCTCTTCTAAACTCCACGGTGGACTCAAACGACCGAAAAGAGTTCTAATGCACGTCAAAAAATCAGCAATGGGCTCATGTTCGCCCTGCGTACGTCTCATGATCTCGTCTCGTAATGCGAATTGAAAATCCGGATTACCGACTCTCGCGCGCCATGCTGCTTCAAAATCTCGCCAAGTTCTCCATCGATTACGCTCGCTACGGTACCAATAAAGCGCGATACCCGACAAGAAGAAAGGAATACATTTAAAAATTTCCTCGTCGCTAACAGTTATCAGAGCGCGTCCCTCTTCTATTCGCGTCAAGAAAGTCTCTCGCTACCTCTTGCGCCAGAAAATTGTAAATTCCAACGCCTCATCATATGGTAGACGTCCATTGCGGAAGACGTGGATCTCACGGGTGGTCGACTCTCGGAAGGAGGAAGTAGCTCAAGTCGCGGGGGTCGCGGTCGCAAACGATCGCGGTTCACCTCGCCCGCCGCGCTCGCCATTGCGGCCTGTTCGCTCCCATTGTCGAATCTTGAAGGCGCGTCCCCCGGTCGCCGATCGGCAGCGAGATCGAATTCGGCGTTTGTCGCGCATCACGTGGTGTCGCCCATCCCGGTTGCAAGACGTCTTCATATTTAACCAATCTATCCATTAAGGTGGAGGTAGATCCAGTTCTCTGTCCGCGTTTTTCTAATTCCCCCTTCAGCTGATCCGTCGACAGCTCTTGCACCCACTCGGTGTCGCTCGGGTTTTCTAAACTCATGATAAACTCCGAACACGAAATCTCAAAACGCCAATTAAATCGTTATATAACCGAGCGAACTCAAATACAAAAAGAAAATTTGATTGTCTTAATCGAGTGTAGTGCAGTCCCAAGGGTACGAATATTTATTTCACGGTAGGACGAATCGATCTTAGAGAGAAGCTAACCACCGCAAGCCACTTAAATTCAAAAATATCGCACGAGCTAAACGGTCGACACGCAAAGAAAATATAAACAGCAACGGTACACGAAACGAACTCTAACTCTCTACTCAAAATTCTAAGCAGCCAGAATACTCCTTCAAGTTAATCGCCTTAAATCACACCGAAATTCCACGAACAATTTCTCCAAATATAATTAAAATAATAACAAGCTTAACAATAGAATAGCACAATATCTCCTGAAGAAGCAAGATTAGCACACAGACAAAAAAGAATCAATTGTTCATAATACATAATTCATCATTATATAATAGCACATCAATAAAAAAAAAATGCATAACAAAATCAGGCAGCAACAAGTGTGCCAAATCAAAAAAAAATTGTGAGGGTGCACAAGCATAAGTCGAGAACATCTAAATATTCCTTGTAAGTTGATGAAAGAAATCCCGAAAATAAAGATATTCTCAGATATTTTCAGCTGATATTAATCCCATATAGAAATTCTCAAAAATAAGGCTAGACTCTTGATTTCAACAATAAAAGAAAAGACGTTAATTTAAATATCAAGAAAATTTAGTAAAATTCCAGGAAAATTAAATTACATGAAATAAATCTTTAAAATATTCGATATTCTTCCAAAAAAGTAAAGATTTCGACTGGATTAATTTTAAATGACACTTTTATTAATTACTCTAATAGTCTCTTCATAAGGCAGCAAAAGAAAGAAAATTACTTTAACGAAATAAATCTTCAAAGTTAAACTAATGATACGCTAAAAGTCTTTAGCCAAAAGAGCAGATAACAGTTTAAATTAATTTTGCTCTTTTAAATCTCGACACAATCGACGGTTATTTTCAAAATCTTACTTACTCGTGACCCTCAAATACATAAACAATACACGTTCAATATATAGCACAGAGAAATATCAAAAACATTCAAAATTCAACAATCATTGGTGACCTTGTTATTCTCGAGTTCCTTGTTACTTGCGACAACGGAATTTTCAACGGAAAAATTTTCAAAATTATGATTTGCCCTGTTGTTAGTGGGCCCCACGTTGGGCGCCAATTTGTGACCGTTAATTTTATTTTGGGCAAGAAATTAATTAGGACCGATGTCGTTGGCCCACGGCACACTTTCGGCGCGATTTTTACTAAAATGTATCTCGGAAGTTTTTGGGCGTCAGGTGCGTCAGGTGCGATAATTCGCATCACTCTAAAACCAGACTCAGTACTGACTATACGCAATAAAAAATCTATCAACACTTAAAAAAGTAATCGCGACGGACGCTCGGCTAGCCCCGTCTCGGTATTGGTAGAGGGGTGGTCCGTTTTAATAACGAACAAGGAAGGAGTGAGAATACAAGGTGGCTGTAATTTAAAACAAGAGATTAGTGTAACAAAGAGAAATATATTTAATAAATAGAGAATATTATCATACGAGACAGATTCGCGTTGAAATTGCAAGATGTTGTATGTTCGATTATGGCAATTTTCCACCGGCAGCGACGAGCCGATATTCGAGCGCGATCACCGCGGTATCACGTGTCGCGCGATAGGAAAAAAAATAGCGCAAGAAAAGTATTGGAATTTTGCGCCGAACGAGACGTTACAGAGTCTCGGCAGCTACAAATCCCGCTTGAATTATTAATAAAGAACACCGCGATGATGCTTCTAATAATGACATCCGTCTGTACTAAGCCGACAATATTAAATAAAGGCAACAGTTAAATTCGCCAAGTGTGAAAGTAACGGAATCAATCAATAACGGTAATCGACCTAACAATTACAAAATTACGTCAATAACGGTAGCGTTGAACAATCAAGCAATTACACAAGATAAACGTTCGGACATATGTGAACAATTTCAACAATAAAGCATCGAGAACGCGAATAATAATCTATAATAACGAATCGAACAATTCACGGCGCAGAGATACCCGAGTCGATGTCGCACGTAATTGCCGGTTATCGCGATCACCTATGTGTGAGTTCGTCGTATCACAAATTTACGGAACAAAGAAAGTTACAAGCAACAATAATTGTAAAACTAAAAGACAAACAAAATGTGACTGTCGGCGCTTAACTGGGAGAGAGGGCACTTCCTATTATCTTAGCTCGAACAAAGCGTTGACCGGCCGCCGCAAGCTAACACGCAATTATCAAAATTCGATTTACTCACGAATAAATACTTCGCGACGGCAGCAAATCGGCACGGACTCTGTTCGGGCTAATTCTACCTGTTACGCTAATAATAGAACGGCCTGATGAGGTCGACGCTCGTCTCACCGATGACTCCTAGTGGTCCTCGGCACTCTCGGCATCCACACGACAAAACGATACTTTTTGGGCCGTCGTACTCTTCGCCGGTCCACCGAACAGTGACGAGCGGAAGGTCCGTCGGAATCACGGCGGCGTATTAATTCTTACTCAGGCCACTTGTGGCGCTTCCGCAACCCTCAGGACCGTCGCGGCCTCAATTCCTCCTGCGGCTCTCAAGACCGTATTCGCGCCTGTCGCTACCCTGTTTCTTCTCCGAATTTCTGAGTTCTTTAATTGCAGCTCGGTGTGAGGTGTCCTTACGGTAGCCGCTCGCCGTTACTGTAGTGGTCTTTCGGTAGCGCTGGTTCTGGCCGAACTGGCTCCGTTTCGGGATCTCTGCAGTCGTTTCTCGTACCTGCTGGTTATAGGGAGGTTTACAGGGGCGGCAGCGATAGTCTTTAATAGATGTTTAAATTTTGATAAGCGGATACTTAGCTCGGCGTTCTCCTCCTAATCGGCGCCTCCGCTCGTCCCGCATCCTTGTGAGTCTGTCCTCTTCGCTGTGTTGAGTCACCGGATGAGATTTCTTTAGCGTCCTCCATCACAATCGCGCCCAACTATCCTCTAATAATTCGCAAATACATAGTTCTATGCGAGGGAGGCGAGCCTCCCCTCGCCGCTAATAATCGCTCTCTCTCCCTAAATCAGAGGAGAACGAGGGCCCAAAAATACTCTCGGTCAGATCTCACGATCCTTGTGACGGACTGCCAAATGTCACGTCACAATACATATCCCATTTTAGTAGCTGATTTTACTACAAAATATAATGAAATTGAGATATTAGGTGCTTGCATGTATTCTGATCATTTTTTCACTTTAAAAAGGCATTTATTGAGAAAAATTGGTACAATATATATTAATCAAAATATTTTCCATCATTTTCCATCATTTTCTACAACTTTTTCCCATCTTTCTGGCAACATAGCGATATCGTGTCGAAAGAACGATGTTGGTTTGGCAGCGATTCAATCATCGATCCATTTTCGCACTTCTTCAGCATTTCGAAACTGTGTGCCAGCCAAGCCATGCTGCATCGATCTGAACAAATGGTAATCAGAAGGCGCTATGTCTGGTGAGTACGCTGGATGAGGCAGAACTTTCCATTCGAGCTGCAACAGTGTATCCTTCACAACTCTTGCAACGTGTGACCGAGCGTTGTCATGCAAGAGGATGACTTTGCATTTGTTACTCGCTATTGCTGGTCTTTTTTGCAACAAAATGTCATTCAATTTGTTCAATTGACGTCGGTAGACATCTGCAATAACAGTTTCATTCGGTTTTAGCAGTTCGTAATACACTACACCATTGTCTTCAAACTTTTTTGGTCCTCAGGCCGTTCTTTGTCATTGACATCAAACTCACCACTTTTAAATCGTTGAAACCAAAACCGAACAATTGGGATATGACGGAGCAGCATCACCATAAATTTCTGAAAGTGTTTGATGGGCTTCGGCAGCAGATTTCTTCATATCAAACAACAAAAGTAATGAATATCGGAAATGCAATTTTGAGTGTTCCATGATTAGCGTCTGTATACACTGAATAATTCAGTTATACTAAATGGAAAACTGTTATTTTATGTAGAGAAATGTCAAAACCATCGAATTTAACAGTTAGGTTAGGTTGGTTAATAGTTATTTGCATTGATACTTCGCATTTTCACCAATAGATGTCGCTCAAAATACATGCAAGCACCTAATAAAAATACATCACATAACTTTATGCCAAACAAATATAAGAAGCCTTCATTGACACACAGTACAATTGGACACGTTGCAATTGTGCACCGTGCTATTAGACACATAAGATTGCGCACCGTTCGATTGGACACGTTACATTTGCCCACCGTTCAATTAGACAGTTCTTTTACGCACAGTTCTTTTGCCTACAGTCCTTTTGCCCACAGTTCTTTTGCGCACAGTTATTTTGCACACAGTTTTTTTGCGCACAGTTTTTTTGCCCACAGTTCTTTTGCCCACAGTTTTATAAACCCATGTGAAATCCCAGTTGCGTTGCAAAGTCACGCATAGACTGCACAACCCCCCAATCCCTTCCACCGCCACCCCGTTGCAAACCCATGTGAAACCTCCTTTTGCATGGAAAAGTATATGTGTGCAATTGAACATATGGGCAAAAGTAATGTACATACAAGAACTGTGGGCAAAAGTAATGTGCGCAAAAGAACTGTGGGCAAAAGAACTGTGCGCAAAAGAATTGTGTCCAATTGAACGGTGGGCAAATGTAACGTGTCCAATCGAACGGTGCGCAAAAGAACTGTGTCCAATTGAACGGTGGGCAAATGTAACGTGTCCAATCGAACGGTGCGCAAAAGAACTGTATCCAATTGAACGGTGGGCAAATGTAACGTGTCCAATTGAACGGTGCTCAATCTTATGTGTCTAATAGCACGGTGCGCAATTGCAACGTGTCCAATTGTACTGTGCGCCAATGAGTCACTCCCAACAAATATATATATATATATATATATATATATAATGCATATATGTATATATTATATATACATACCCCATTTTAATAGCTGATTTTACTATAAAATATAATGAAATTAAGAAAAATACATCACATGACTTTATACCAAACAACTACATATATGTATATATATATATATATATATACAGGTTGATTCAAAATAACCCCTGTGTCCCTGAAATGACATATTATTGAGTCAATTCTAAGACGACTTTTCCTTTTGCAAAATTTCGTCCGAAGCTTAGTTTTCGAATTATTAAAGAAAGTAGTTAACGCATGACGGGTCGGGTACAAGAGGCAGACAGGGGCGACGCGATTCATCGTCAGACGCGGGCGCTTACGCGGGGCGCCTGCTGCGATCAGCTGGTCGCTGCACATACAGACACACATGCGAACACATACATTTTCTGTCTGTCTGTCTGTCTGTCTTTCTCTCTCTTTCTGCATTTTATGCATTTTCTCCCCTCGTAAAAAAACAATTACAGGTGAGTGAACGAATGAAAGAGAGAGAGAGAGAGGTTATTTTGAATCACCCTGTATATACAGGGCGATCCCGAACAACCTTCCGTCTGTAAAATGACGTATTCCTGACACCATTTTAAGACAATTTTTCCTTTACCAAAATTTGATTTAAAGCGTAGTTTTTGAATTATGAGCAAAAATAGTAAATCACGCGTCGGGTACAGAAGGCAGGCAGGAGCGGCGCGGCGCGCCGCGAGGGCGGACGCAGCTGATCGCCTGACGGATTACCACCGTATAAGTCGCTAACTATTTTATCTTATAACATAAAATTATGCTTTAAATAAAATTTTGGTAAAGAAGAAAATGTCTTAGAATTATGTCAGAAATACATATTCCTTAAAATAACGTTATTTCTTACGTTCTGGCATAATTCTAAGACATTTTCTTCTTTATCAATATTTTATTTAAAACATAATTTTATGTTATAAGATAAAATAATTAGCGACTCATGCGATGATAATCACCCGTCGGGCGATCAGCTGCGCCCGCGCTCGCGGCCGCTCCTGCCTGCCTTCTGTACCCGACGCGTGATTTACTATTTTTGCTCATAATTCAAAAACTACGCTTCAAATTTTGGTAAAGGAAAAATTGTCTTAAAATGGTGTCAGTAATACGTCATTTTACAGAAGGTTGTTCGGGATCGCCCTGTATATATATATATGCATATGTGACAAAGTTATATGAACAAAATTACTAATTATTGACAACCCTATGATTTTATATGATAATCATTAAGCATAACCCAAATAGTCACATTGTAAATTATCAAAATCAAATAAACACATATTTACACAAAAATATATGTATATGTAAATATGTATGTATCATATATCGACATAAGACTATATGAACAATTTAAGAAATATTACCATTACTAAAATGCCTTATGAAAAGAAGGTCACTGCAAATTATGCGACGTACAATTCTTCGAATCACATCCAGCATAGCTATTCTTAGAAAGGAGATAAGCCGGCTTCGCATCCGTTGTTCTGAGAACTGCAAAAATAAAAATTCTTATAATGCTATATTGACCATTTAATCTAAGCATTAATTTTTTATTGTTAACCACTATTTAACCATATGTGTGCATATGTATGAACAAGTATACGCATTATTGTAAAAATTATTGTAATAATAATGGTCGATACGTCAGAATTATAAAAATGTTACTTGGAAATTATATAATCATTATAACCCGAGCATGAGATTCTATAATATATAAATATGTTATTGCAAAATTCTGATTGTAAAAGGCCATTATTAAAAAATTTTCTTGTAAAATAATTTAATAAATTCAAGACATAAGATTAGCAGTCCCCACCACAGAGCGCTCACCCACCACGTCGCAACGTTCTTAGAAGAAGGCAACTACAGCAATCAAACCACCAATGGTTGGGAACACTGCCTTCTCCTGCTGCCACAAATGCCGAAATCGAAGAGGGGACCGACGGCACCTCAGGGAGCGAGCCTCAGTCTTCCGTGCCATTAGACCAGGAGCTCTTCCAGCTAGAACATCATCCAGAGGACACGAGCAGTTCTTCAAGCCTGAAAAAGAAGACAGTCTCAGATTAATTTTTGGTCTCGGGACTTAGTCTCCGGAGCGAGAGCGATCGACTTCTGTATTAAGTCTAATCTAAATAAAGTGTATTTCAACGCACTTTCCTGGTCTTCTTGCTGTTATTTCCAACCGGCTCCTGACAGCTCCGCTCTTCAAATTCCGCCGAAATTTCAACGCTTATTCCAACCAGCAGGACTCTTGGTAAGTGCCCGTTTCTTGTATTCGATATTTTCTTCCAATTCCTCAGTGGCTCGTGTCCTGTAAACCGATAACGAACATTAATACATTAAATATGCTCACGATCTTAAAACTCTCCTTGCTTCGATTAATTAGATACTTATCCGACGAAATCATCCTGAATCATTTTAAAGAATTCTCCTGCGCCTTTTTCCTCGAATTCTCGCATCTCGATGATTTTTGCAACCATTGTGTGAACCATGAGTGTTCCGTCTGTCTTTGGCGTAGACCATAGACTTACTAGAATAGACTGCTCATGAGCATTTATTATGGTAGTGGGGGTATCCGTCACTGAGAAAAGGATAACTGTCGTTAATATGAGTTTCTATCTCTTTCTAGTGGGCGTGACTTAGCTCACATCGACAACGCATACTATAACACTCACGCTCTGACACCGTGCTTCACTACTACTCTTAAAAAGAGACAGAAACTCATATTAACGACAGTTATCCTTTTCTCAGTGACGGATACCCCCACTACCTTCATGAGCAGTCTATTCTAGTAAGTCTATGGCGTAGATCACAAGAGTGAATTGCCTTCACGGCTAATCAATCGATGTGCATTGGGTAGCATACTCTACTCCTCTGCCGTTTTCATAAAGATTTTCCCTGGAGGAATTTCTCTATGGACTCTGTGCCACTGTGACGGGACGTCTTGCACATCGACACTTGTCGTCGAGCATGGGACGCAGTCTTTAAAGACCGACTGAAACATAAGAAAATAGCTCTGATTTAGTATAATGAATTGAAAAAGGTTTGATTATATAAACTAAATGAGCAGACATCGCGTAAACCCTTCTGTCCTTCCCCAATCTTACTTCAAACTCTAAAAATCACATATATTATTATTTTAACCCAATCTTTTATTGATCAAAATTCTTTTACCAATTCAAACTATTCGTCTACTATTATTCAGTTGCGACTATTTACATGGCCCCTAATGCCCAAGACTCATACATTTCGTTCATTTCGACAGGTGCCCCCTTCTATTTACCACCGTAAGTAAACACTTAGCCCTTCACCTTTGATTTAAATGCCTCATATAATTTAAAATAATCTTAAATTTTCGCGGTAGATGGTTAATCCTCCCCGTCGAGCCTCCACTATCGGTCGCGAAATTCCCCTCCGCGCCGCAGGCATGAGCCGACGCAACGCTCGGTTAGCTCGAGCCAGACTCCCTGTCGCGCGCTGATTATTCGCAAGCGAAAACGAAACGATTAACGAAATTGGAAGAGACGTCGCCCCCACCGGATTCCTCAGCGCCCTGCATGCCTCCTTCTGAAGGTCAGCTGCAGGATCGTCCACCTACTCCATTTGGAGAGGAGCGGATTGACGTAGAGTCCATCGATGGATCATCAGGAAGATTATTCATTAGTCTCCTCCAGCCTGGAAGAATCTATCTTCGGAGCCCCGTCATGGTCACCCAGCAGGCCCCCTCATTCCCCCGGCACTACGTCCGACGGTTCAACATTTGATTATTCCCCGATCAGAACGGCTGATTACCCCCCTCCTCTCAATGAGAGCTTGACCCCGAGCGCAGACCCATCGACCACGAATTACTCACCGGTCCAGGATTATTCAACATCCGACTATTCTTCGACCCTGACTACTCTCCACCTCTGGCCGAGAAAATATATCAGGGACCCACAAACACGCCTTTAACAGCGGAAGAATTATCGGATGAAGACGTCAATGAAATATTGAGTTATTTGAGCTCCGAGGAATTCTTGGATTCACTATACTCATTATATAAACTTTGTACTCCCGTAAAGAGAAAGAGCACACAAAAATAAATGGAATAACAAAGAAAACTTCATAATAAAATGTTCAGATTTAATTATCCGTTCGTCAGCCTATCCATCATTCTCCAGTAAGAAGCACCTCAGATTCTAAATCTATCGGCGTCCCAGGGTACATCCGGCATGGCAGTTTGCCTTAAAACAAATAGAGAGATAAACATTCTGCATATGATTAGCTGAATGCAAATTGTCCTAGGACAAAAAAATAAGGACGTAACAGTACAGACGAAAAAACCACTTTTTTCCAGATAGCGTACGACGATGCGACATACTGGAAAGTTTACTAACAAGGAAGAAACGCTATTTCCAGATAGCGCACGACGATGCGACCTACTTGGATGCGTACTGACGAGAAAAACACTTTTTTTCCAGATAGCGCAAGACGATACGACATAGTGGGAAGTATACAAACGAGGAAGAAACTCTATTTTCCTGACAGGGCACGACGATGCGACCTACCTGGATGCGTACTGACGAGAAAAACACTTTATTTCCAGATAGCGTATGACGATGCGATCTACTTGGATGTGTACAGACGAGGAAAACACTTTTTTCCAGATAGCGCACGACGATGCGACATAGTGGGAAGTATACAAACGAGGAAGAAACTCTTTTCCCGACAGAGCACGACGATGCGACCTACTTGGATGCGTACTGACGAGAAAAACACTTTATTTCCAGATAGCGCACGACGATGCGACCTACTTGGATGCGAACTGACAAGAAAAACACTTTTTTTCCAGATAGCGCAAGACGATACGACATAGTGGGAAGTATACAAACGAGGAAGAAACTCTATTTTCCCGACAGGGCACGACGATGCGACCTACTTGGATGCGTACTGACGAGAAAAACACTTTTTTTCCAGATAGCGTACGACGATGCGACCTACTTGGATGCGTACGGACGAGAAAACCATTTTTTTCCAGATAGCGCATGACGATGCGACCTACTTGGATGCGTACAGACGAGAAAAACACTTTTTTCCAGATAGCGCACGACGATGCGATATACTTGGATGTGTACAGACGAGGAAAACACTTTTTTTCCAGATAGCGCACGACGATGCGACATAGTGGGAAGTATACAAACGAGGAAGAAACTCTTTTCCCGACAGAGCACGACGATGCGACCTACCTGGAAGCGTACAGATGAGAAAACCACTTTTTTCCAGATAGCGCACGACGATGCGACCTACTTGGATGCATGCAGACGAGAAAAACACTTTTTGCAGATAGCGTAAGACGATGCGACATAGTGGGAAGTATACCAACGAGGAAGAAACTCTATTTTCCCGACAGGGCACGACGATGCGACCTACCTGGATGCGTACTGACGAGAAAAACACTTTATTTCCAGATAGCGCACGACGATGCGACCTACTTGGATGCGTACTGACAAGAAAAACACTTTTTTCCAGATAGCGCAAGACGATACGACATAGTGGGAAGTATACAAACGAAGAAGAAACTCTATTTTCCCGACAGGGCACGACGATGCGACCTACCTGGATGCGTACTGACGAGAAAAACACTTTATTTCCAAATAGCGTACGACGATGCGACCTACTTGGATGCGTACGGACGAGAAAACCATTTTTTTCCAGATAGCGCACGACGATGCGACCGGGCTCCCCACGACGATGCGATCTACTTGGATGCGTACAGACGAGAAAAACACTTTTTTTCCAGATAGCGCACGACGATGCGATCTACTTGGATGCGTTCTGACGTGAAAACCACTTTTTTCCAGATAGCACAAGACGATGCGACATAGTGGGAAGTATACAAACGAGGAAGAAACTCTTTTCCCGACAGAGCACGACGATGCGACCTACCTGGAAGCGTACAGACGAGAAAACCACTTTTTTCCGACTGGGCACGACGATGCGACCTACCTGGATGCGTACTGACGAGAAAAACACTTTTTTTCCAGATTGCGCACGACGATGCGACCTACTTGGATGTGTACTAACAAGTAAGAAACAATTTTTTCCAGATAGCGCACGATAACGCGACATACTGGGAAGCATGCTAATGAGGAAGAAACGCTTTTTTGCAGATAGCTTACGACGATGCGACATACTTGGATGCGTACTGACGAGAAAAACATTTTTTTCCAGATAGCGCACGACGATGCGACCTACTTGGATGCGTACAGACGAGGAAAACACTTTTTTTCCAGATAGCGCAAGACAATGTGACATACTGAAAAGCATGCTAATGAGGAAGAAACGCTTTTTTGCAGATAGCTTACGACGATGCGACATACTTGGATGCGTACTGATAAGAAAAACATTTTTTTCCAGATAGCGCACGACGATGCGACCTCCTTGGATGCGTACAGACGAAAAAAACACTTTTTTTCCAGATAGCGCAAGAAGATGCGACATACTGGAAAGTATACTAACGAGGAAGAAAGTCTTTTTTCCCAGATAGCGCACGACGATGAGACCTACTTGGATGCGTACAGACACGAAAAACACTTTTTTTCCAGATAGCCTACGACGATGCGAATTACGTGGATGCGTACAAACGAGAAAACCACTTTTTTCCAATTAGCGTAAGACGATGCGACATACTGGAAAGTATACTAACGAGGAAGAAAGTCTTTTTTCCAGATAGCTTACGACGATGCGACATACTTGGATGCGTACAGACACGAAAAACACTTTTTTTCCATATAGCGCACGACAATGTGACCAACTTGGATATGTACAGACGAGAAAACCACTTTTTTCCAGATAGCGCAAGACGATGCGACCTACCTGGATGGGTACTGACGAGTAAGAAACGCTTTTTCCAGATGGCGCACGACGATGCGACCTACTTGGATGCGTACTGACAAGAGAAACTCTTTTTTTCAGATAGCACAAGACGATGCGACATACTGGAAAGTATACTAACAAAGAAGAAAGGCTTTTTTCCACATAGCGCAAGACGATGCAATGTATTTGTATGCGTACTGACGAGTAAAACAGTTTATTTCAAGATAGCGCACGACGATCCGACATAGTTGGATGCGTACTGACGAGAAAAACATTTTTTTTTCAGATAGCGCACGACGATGCGGTCTACTTGGATGCATACAGACGAGAAAAACACTTTTTTCCCGATAGGGCACGACGATGCGACCTACCTGGTTGCGTACTGACGAGAAAAACACTTTTTCCAGAGCGTACACCCAGATAGCGCACGACGATGCGATCTACTTGGATGCGTACAGACGAGAAAAACACTTTTTTTCCAGATAGCGCACGACGATGCGGACTACTTGGAATGCATACAGACGAGAAAAACACTTTTTCCAGATAGCGCACGACGATGCGACCTACCTAGTTGCGTACTGACGAGAAAAACACTTTTTCCAGATAGCGCACGACGATGCTATCAACTTAGATGCGTACTAACGAGTAAGAAACGCTTTTTCCAGATGGCGCACGACGATGCGACCTACTTGGATGCGTACTGACGAGAAAAACATTTTTCTTCCATATAGCGCACGACAATGTGACCAACTTGGATATGTACAGACGAGAAAACCACTTTTTTCCATATAGCGCAAGACGATGCGACCTACCTGGATGGGTACTGACAAGTAAGAAACACTTTTTCCAGATAGCGCACGATGACGCGACCTACTCGGATGCGTACAGACGAGGAAAGCTTTTTTTCCAGATAGGCGCACGACGATGTGACCTACTCGGATGCGTACAGACGAGAAAAACACTTTATTTCCAGATAGCGCAAGACGATGCGGCATAACTTGGATATTTACAGACGAGGAAAACCATTTTTTTCCAGATAGCGCAAGACGATGCGACCTACTTGGATGCGGTATTGACAAGTAAGAAACGCTTTTTTCTCAGATAGGCGCAGGACGATGCGACCTACTTGGATGCGTACTAACGAGTAAGAAACGCTTTTTCCAGATAGCGCACGACGATGCGACCTACTTGGGTGCGTACTGACGAGAAAAACATTTTTTTTCCAGATAGCGCAAGACGATGCGACATACTGGGAAGTATATTAACGAGGAAGAAACGCTCTTTTCCAGATAGCGCACGACGATGCGATCTACTTGGGTGCGTACTGACGAGAAAAACATTTTTTTTCCGGATAGTGCACGATGATGTGACTTTTTTTTTTGGCGCAAGGAGGGGAAAATGCTGTGACGCACACCTTACCCCCCATAGAGTAGGATAGTGCAAGACTCGGCCAGAAGAACCCCTACTTGCTAAAAACGCATCCTTGTTGGCATTCATCCATGTGGCAAATCTCACGAAGGTTCCTGCTTAACGCATGACCCTCCGAGTCGATTAAAGCCAATACGAGCTTCCTCTCGTCCAATCCGGGTTCTCAGATCGAGTGTGTAAGTGTGTATGTGTGTAAATGTGTGAGTGTCTGTGTGTATGTATGTGTATCCCGCCCTCCCAACACTCTCCTTCCTCATTACCCACCACCCTACCAATGAATGTCCCTATGTGTATGTAAGTATATATGTTGGATGGATGAAAGTGAGATGAATAACTGAAAAGGGATGAAAGAATGAATGAATGGCCCGCCCCAACCTCACCTTGCCCCCCTGTGAAGTATAGTGTGTGGTGTGAGTGTATAGTATCTTGTTATGTATTGTGGACCTGCCTTTTTAGTAATATTCAATCTATGTAGAATCTATATTAATAATAATATTATTAATAATATTATTATTCATGTATGCTCATACGTTGAGCTGTTAACTTCCATGTCTGCCAAAACTGGGATTCGCACTCCTTGGATCTTCTCGAGAGTGCTGTTGCTCGTTCGTTTTGTATATATAGGATTCGCTACGGAGCCCTAGTGTATCGA
Organism: Camponotus fellah; assembly: GCA_030586385.1. Lineage (NCBI taxonomy): Eukaryota > Metazoa > Arthropoda > Insecta > Hymenoptera > Formicidae > Camponotus > Camponotus fellah. The sequence continues at coordinate 11,187 of JAPIVC010000481.1, read as the reverse complement.
CTGCCTGGAATGTTATGTCTACAAACGCTGCTCGAGTTTGCATATTTCTCGCCCAGTCTTTGCGGACATGCATGTCTCGTCAGTCATAACATCGTGGGATTACCTAAAGGGTAAGTATCTTTTTTCCTTTTAAGAGTATTAGTTGTTAGTAGGAGGGGTATGGATTCCCCTCTGTCTGTTTCTCTCATCTTCCTCTTTGACAATCAGAGTGTTTTCAGCCAAGGTACAGAATGCCTTCCATGCATCTCTGTCTTCACACATCTTCCGATTGTGGATAATTGGAGGTCGTTGCCAATCTTTCGCTTTAACCTTTACCTCTCTCTCGTTATCCCATTTAGGACAAATCATAATATGGTGTTCGCATGAATCCTCTCCTAAATTGCAATAATTGCAATCAGGACTATTAGCCTTACCGATCCTGAAAAGGAAGGTGTTAAAACACCCATGTCCGGTAAATAGCTGAGTGAGTCTGTAGGTCATTTGACCCCATTTTCGATCCAGCCATAAGTCTAAAATCGGAGCAATCGCCGAACATGTTCGTTTGCCCGCAACGTCATTACGCTCTAGTATTATTCGCCATTGTCTGCGGAGAATAACTTTCTCATCTCGCTTGATCTCATTTTCGAGATTTTTACTCCATACTTCCTCATTTTTACTATCGCGTATGCGTAGATATACGTGTTTCCAGTAAGCCGCATTGCTGCATGCAGGCTGGATGTATTCCCGCCAATACGAGAGCAGCGTCAGCTGACATAGTGCGATATCCTGCAATGACACGAATCGTGAGGATCCTTTCCACACGTCTTATTTGTTGTCTCAATTTCCGTGATGAGCAAAATTCATCGCTCCAGATAGGAGCGCCGTACATAAATACTGACTTGACTGTGTTAGCATATAAGAGCCGACGTTTCTCGCTGGAGTGTGTATGTAAATTGGGCATCAGCCTCCCCAAAGATGTAGTAATACGGAGTGACTTCTCTTCCACATACGAAACGTGGCTATCAAATTTGAGATATTTGTCAAAAAATATTCCAAGATACTTTATTTTCTCTTGTGTGTTAACAACAGTATCTCCGACGGATCTTTATTTTACCCGTAGGATTTATGCGCTTCTTGCACGGATTAAAGATCACTATCTGCGTTTTGTCTTCTGCGATTGTTAAGTCTAGTGCGCGTATTCTCAAAAGCACCTTACTTATTTGTAGGTTAACTTTCCTAATTAAATGAATCGTATTTGGTATCGCTGACTAGGATAAGTCAGCGTATCCTATGATTTGACATCCGTCTTCTACAGATGTACGTAGAGTGTACCAATCGTATCCGATGTTCCATAGGGTGGGTCCGAACCCTGCGGAACACCGGACGTGACCGTATGAACTCGGACATTTCTGTTGCAATCGAAAAATTCAATCGATCTAATCGATAAATAGTCACTGATGATTCTTCGGATGTATACCGGGAAACTTTTATTCTTGAGAGCTATCAAGATATGCCTCCAAGGAATTAAAGGCGTTTTTAATATCGAGGCTTACCCCCGCAACGATTCGTCCATCAAAGGCTTCCGCCAGTATTGTTTCACGGACTCTATAGAGTGCCTCATAGGTTGATATGCCAGGCCGAAAGCTGAACTGATTTGGTGTGAGCTGAGCTTCAGGATGCGTTATCATCCATCGTTCTATCCTGTCGACTAGAATTCTTTCAAAGATCTTTCCGAGCTCAGCCAAGAGGCAGATTGGTCTGACTTTGGGATTCCGAATGTTTAGCTCACCAAAGCTTTTGGTATCAACACCAAGAGAGCCTCTTCCAGCATTCTGGGAATTTTCCCTATCGAATGCACATGTTGAAACATCCTACGATGTAGCGCGGGAATGTATCTGATGTATTTAAACTTTATACCATCCTTTCCCGGTGGATTTTCTTTTAAGCTTCCATATAATTCGATGCACCTCATCTGTTTCAATATCATCTTCTGCATTCCAGTCGATATCTGTAAGTATTTCTCGATCTTCCTGCCAATGCAAATCCGATGGAAATAATTTCTCAATCGTGCTTGCAAGGACATCCGGAGTCAGGATCTCAGTGATATTTGGCTTCGATTTTCGAAGCTTACCGATCTTATAAGGCCCCCAGGCATCATCATCGATTGTTTCAATGAACTCCTTCCACGAGTTGTGCTTCGCTTTATTAATCTAAGCATAGCTCCTTACGAGCCATTCTATACGCTTCTTCGAATTCTACGATAAGAGGTATATCCGGGCTGCCTCTTTCTCTCTGAAGCTTTTTCCTCGCTGTTTTGCTGAGATTCCTCTTCTTTTCTATAACATTATTCCACCAATAGGTAGCTCTTTTGTTGATAGATTTTACCTTAAGCATAGAAAAATTACACGCTTCTTTTAGTGTATCTTGTAACCAGTGGGCGGCATCAATAGGATTTTCATGATGATGCTCTTCAGAGCCACAGCGCCACTCTATGCACTCCTGGAACTTATCTCCATCTAGCTTAGAGGACTTCCACCTTGTATATATTTTCCTATTATCCTTATTGTGTACATACTTCTCTTTAATCGTGTAATATATGTACATATGATCTGAGTAAGTTTCGTCTTTGAGAACTTTCCAGTTTTCGATTTTCCGCTATAGAGTCGCAGAGGTGCCCAAGTGAGGTCAACTATTGACGTGCCTTGGGGTTTGACGCATGTGGGAGACGAATCCTCATTTATCAACCAGAAGTCTCTACTTGACATCCATCTATCTACACGTTTTCCTCTGGTATCTGTAGTTCTAGCTCCTCAGCTACGCGACTTCGAGTTAAAGTTATCGCAGATAACTATTGAGGACTTGTTGACTTCTTCAAGAGCGATGTCGAGCTCTTCAAGGAACTCGTTAAAATCATCATAATCTAAATTAGGTGGAAAGTAGCACGCAATGATGCTGAACTCTCTCCATTGGATCGTCAGTAAGTATTCACCTTGATATCGCATGACTCTAGAACTGGAAACTCGATTAGGATTCCAATGTATCGCAACTTTATTGTTGATATTGGAAGCTCAGTCCAAGGTGTTACTTATCTTATATGGTTCTGAGATAATTGTCCCAATATCGTTTTCCATTTGGTATTGCAACAAGAGATCTTGTGCTATCCTGCAGTGGTTTATATTAGTTTGTAAGATCTTAATCATCACTCTACTGTGTTAGCATGAGTCCTCCGCGCCGAATTTGTATATATAGTAGATTTAAGTCTAATCTTATTCGCTATACATTTTTCCGAGCCCATTCTATGTGTATTGTCATAATTAAGATCTTCACATATGACACACTTCGTCGTATTATTACATGCGACGACGCTGTATCCCTTCCGCACCACAGCGGAAACAATTTCTACTCCTCTATCTATTTGTGAGCGACATTTATCTTTGATGTGTCTGTAATGCCAACAACGATAACACTGCAAAGGCCTTGCCTTTAGGCCAGGCCAGACCCTTGCGATGGTCCATCCGATCTTGAATTTCTTTTTGTTAGCAATGGAAATGGCAGCGTTGAGTGGCCAAACTCTCATTCCAGTTCTTGTTTTCCTAATCTCTCCAATCCTTTTTCTCACATCCACCCATTTCCTCAATGATCAATCTCTTCCTTATTCACAGATTCGTCTATATCCACGATCCTAAGTTCCCCTTTGATGGTGGGGGTGGTGATAGTAACACCTTCACATAGCTCCTCTTGCAATTTTTCTGCAAGTTTCTGCGCCTTCGAATTGCATTCGGGGCCAGCCACCTCTATAATGGTTGCACTATTGAGACCCTTATGTAGACGTGGGGCTTCTATCTGCAAATCTTCCATACGGATCTGAGTCCTCGCCTTTTTTAGGCGACTTCCGCATTAGAAAAACCCTGATTTGTGTTTCCCTTGATGCTAACCGCCGCAGTTTTAGGCGATTTTCTCTTTACCACTTTTGGTGCGCTTGATTTTTTAGCTGGGGCATTTCCTATCTCTTTATCCGATTTTTCCTTCTTTCTTTTCTTTTTTCCTTTCTTCGTAACTTCTGTCCAAGTTTCACTCGGAATTTTGTTACTTTGTTCTACTATCCTATTCCTTCCATCATTCATTTATTTTTCCTTGTCTTCCTTCTCCTTCTGTACTTCCTCGTACCAGTCAATTCCATTATTTTCTCATTCCATTTCTACCTCATCTGCATGGGAATTTGTCTCCTTAATCTTTTCAGGTATTACCCTCGGTGGTTTAACTTGGACATTACTTATCACCTTGATGTCCAATTTCCTTTTTTTTTTGTAGGAACTTTGCTACTTATTTCCTTTTTTGTGCTCTTCTGTTTCAAACTAGAGTCAGGAATCGGAGTGGACTTACTCTTCAGTGGTGGCCTTAGCACTGGACTGTTGTCGTCAATTAATGGGCTTCGTTGGGGAGCTGGCATACGCTGGCCACCAGCAGGATCCTTTTTGCTTTTACGATGATAAGTATCCTCATCCTTTTTCTTCTCTAAACTTTCTCTAATAGTTTTAAGTTCCTTCCTCATTTCCTCGTTTTTCCTAGTTAAACTAGAGACTATGTCTTCCAATTCGTTTATTTCTCTCTCCTTTCTTTTCTCTTCTTCTCTGTTTTTCTTAATAAGCTCTTCGATCTTGGCACGGAAAAACCGAGGGTCACCTTTTCCTTCCGCCTTTGCTTGTAAATCTCGGATCATATTGTCTAGACCAAGCTTTCTTCGCTTTAGCTCACCGCTGAGGGCACCTTGCATCGTGTCACATTTCGTCCTAATAATCTCAACATGATCGAGATACTTTAGCGCCAAAGCAGCGAGGTCCGAGGCCGTCATGTTGTCGATGTAATCCTTTGCCTCAGAGATCTTATTGCCAATCCTCGCCATTATGCTTCTGCTCTGAGTTTTTCCTTCTTTCTTTTTTCCTCTTCAAGTTTGGTTTTTTCCTCCTTCTTCCTTCTATGTTCTTCTCGTTTCTTCGCAGCTATCTTCTTTTGCTGCTTCAATTTTAAGCCTTTTTTGCCTTGTGATATACCTTCTGCTCATCTTAACAATTCTATCGTCATCCTCTGATGGACGCAAGTGTAGATCTGATTCAGACCTACTCTGCTCTTTATTAAATGAGTAGGGTATCATCTTATCATCAAATATCTCTGCTTTCTAGATACCTTGACTCTTTTTAATATCTCGTCTTCGCTATCTTCAGACGATTGTCTGTCCGCAGAGTGGAACTTTTTCCTTTTTGTAGCACGATGCTCGTCGCATTCCATTGCTACCGGATACATTAGATACTGTATCCACATCTACCACGATTGTCGGGCAGCATATAACTTCCTCCACATAATCATCTGTTGCCTGTGCAACAGATATAGCCTTGTTAGTATTATGCAGTAATTCCTGCAATATATCATTTTCAGATGTTATCGCCGCCGAGTCTGCCGTTACAGGTGTGTCGTAGATTCCTGCGGCAATTAAAGACTCCAACACAATATTGCGGGATAAATTCACTACATCATCGTTGTTAAAAGAAGCGCATCGAGCCCATTATCTGATGACGACACAGGTCTGACTGGGACTATATCAGTATCTTCCGCCGAGCCCTGATGTATCCGATCCATCTAAGGCTGTTTTTTCACTTTCTGTTGTGTCTATCATAGAATTTTAGGTGTGTTTTTTAATTGGAGTGGCACCTCTCCTAGTCGAGCTAAGCGGAGCGTCCGAAATGACCACGTTCGAAATGGCCACGGGTAAATTTGACCACTTTCGAAATGGCTACGTTCAAAACGGCCACATTCGAAACGGCCACGTTCGTAATGGCCACGCGTTCGTAATGGCCACACGCACACACACATAGGTTTGTAGCTTTTCACACGAGGTGGACGAGGTGGGTGCGAGAAGGGGGCCGAAGGCCCCCATTGCACCCTTGTGTGTGTGTGTGTGTGTGTGTGTATGGCCGTTTTGAACGTGACCATTTCGAACGTGGTCAAATTTACCCGTGGCCATTTCGAACGTGGTCAAATTATATCCACTCCGAGCTAAGGGGCTCGACACCCGCCATACTCCCACGCACACACACACACACACACACACACACCACATACATACACACCAGGAGTTAGGATGGGAGAAATTGTATATATATATATATATATAGGAGTAAGTTAAAGTATAGGAATAAGGAATTAGGTTAAGAAATAGGATAAGGAGGAGGCTGTAAAGGGAAGGAAAGAGGAAGGAAGTAGATGGGATATAACCCCGGGATGGTAGGCCCCATCTTCAACAGTGGGGTCATCTCTACGGCCGGGTACCCGGAGACCCGGAGGGAGCGTAACCCCCCTTCTCATCCCCCATGAACAAGTCACTTACCCGCCTCAGGAAGATGAGGAAGTGCAATAACGTGCTCGTGCTCTTAGACCCACTGCAATAACTGCAGTGGAAGTCTCTCCACCACGACAAGGTGGCACGCCACGGAGAGGACATAGCTCTTAAACTAAGGTGTGTATTGTAAAACCTGCACGGGCACGCTGCCCGATGCATGCTTGTCTGTTTAACTTAATAGCATAATCTCTGAATAAAATAACTTGTTTAAAGCCTGACACGTGTGGTTTTGCGAGCCTGAGCCTCCCCTTCTCCCGAACCTTGACTCCGGCGAGCCGATCCGCGGCATCGAGGAAGGTGCTCCGTTACATAATTTTACTGTGTATACAGTTACGTATAGTTTGACCAATAGGAAAACAGTAGGAGAATGCGACTGCGCATATAAAGAATCTAGAAGGATATTTGTAGAAATCTTACACACACACACACACACACACACACACACCCCCCACACAATATATATATATCTCCGCCTATTATATATATATATATATATAATAGATACATATATGTATACCATATATATATATATATATATATATACCTATATATATATATATATATATGTTGGCATGCTTTATTGTTATATTTAATTATGTTACATAATACATATTTTATATATAAAATATATATATATATATATATATACATATTTGCACATTAGTGCATATAAAAATAAAAAATATAATAATTTACCATGCTCGTGAGCAACAAGTGGCACGTGGCCAGGTAGATAATGTGGCGGTGGAGCCGACGGCATAGGTATTGCTGCAAATAAGAAAAAAACAATTTTTTCATATACAGGGTGTCCCATTTTAAATAATCCAGTCAAATATCTCGAAAACCAAGCCTGGGAGGGAAAAATGTTTCAGACAAAAGTTGTTTGGTTTCGAGGGGGACATTAGATGGTGCCATTGGTTTGACTTTGAATAATCATTTGTAGATGGCACAAAGGTCACCTTAAATTTTTTTAATTGGACACTCTATTTTTTATTGCATATTCTTGTAGCTTACCTCGAGAGCTTTCCAAAACACTATAATTAAATGTTTTTCCATTAAGTGTTTTTTGAGTTATGAGGCTTGAAATCATTTCTTAATTTTACATAAACCATAAAATATTCATTTTTCGATTATCTTACCTTAATACTTTTATGTACAAAATAATGAGAGGAATCAATTGGTGTAAAGAAAACATACAGTTGTTTCTAAGAAAAAATATGGAATTGTTAATTGCAAATTACATATTTCTTCTTCGAAAGAACTATATTTTTTCTTTACACCAATTGATTCCTCTCATTATTTTGTACATAAAAGTATTGAGGTAAGATAATCGAAAATTGAATATTTTACTAGATATTTTACTAGATATTTTATCATTTATGTAAAATTAAGATATTTCAAGCCTTATAACTCGAAAAGTACTTAATGGAAAAACATTTAATTACAATGTTTTGGAAAGCTCTCGAGGTCCGTTACAAGAATATGCAATAAAAAGTAGGGTGTCCAATTTAAAAAATTTAAGGTGACTTTTGCGCCATCTACAAATGATTATTCAAAGTCAAACCAATGGCACCATCTTATGTCTCTCTCGAAACCAAACAACTTTTGTCTGAAACATTTTTCCCTCCCGAACTTGGTTTTTGAGATATTTGACTGGATTATTTAAAATGGGACACCTTGTATATATGTATAAAATATAAATGTATAAAAATATAGGAATAAACCTCTATATTTTTATAAAAAAATTATATAAATTATAAATTATTTCTCAATAAATACATATTTTATATATATATATATATATATATATATATATATATATATATATACATATTTGCATATTAGTGCATATAAAAATAAAAAAGTAATAACTTACCAAGCTAGATTATAAATTATTTCTCAACAAATACATATTTTATATATATATATATATATATATATATATACGCCGTCATGTGCTTCTAGTCACGCGCATAGGCCGATCTTCTTTATTTAATTTTTCGTTAATTATTGCGACAATCATAAAGCAATACAGGTCCTTCCTTCTTAATTTGAGTCAATCTATTTCCTTACTTCGTTAAGATCAAAAATTTCCTGACACCCTGTATATATATATATATATATATATACATATATATATATATATATATAAGGTATTATATATGTATATATATATGTATATATATATATACATATATATATACCTATATATATATATATATATATATATATATATATATATATATATGCAGGGTGGGCAAGATAAAGTGTTACAGTTTAATATCTTTGAAACGGCTAGATGGATCTTAATGTTCTTGAATTCAATTTTCTCGATTTGATGTGCTTTTTCACGTGGACTTATTTTCATTTTCCGCAATCGGCCCTTCGTGGAGTGAGGGGCACCAAGCTCCGTTTTTTTAAATGGCACCTTCCCAAAAAATTAATATTAATGGATTCTATGTTGAAAAAGAAGTAACTTTTATTCGAAAAAATTTTTTTTACAATCATTAATTTCCGAGCTACAATTATTCAAAATTTTTCGGAGCGCCGAACTTCACACTTATGTGAAAGAGTGTTTATACAATCTTAGTCTATAGTAGGATTTTATGTTGAAAAAAAGTAACTTTTATTTTAATAAGTGTTCAAAAAGCATACCATGTACTTCCAAGCACTTAAGTAATCTTTCGATAATATTTCTGCGAACACTGAATAGCATAGCTGGTGTAATTGATGCGCAAGCAGTCCGAATTCGTTCCTTCAATTCTTCTCTCGTAGTAGGAACTGTGCTAAATGCTTTTTCCTTTATGTATCCCCATAAAAAGAAATCTAAAGGTGTTAAATCAGGTGAACGAGCCACTGAATAAGTCCACCACGTCCAATCCATCGTTGTCCAAACATTTTGTTCAACAACGTGCGCGTAATTCTAGCAAAATGAGGTGGTGCTTCATCATGCTGGAACCACATATTGCGTCGAATACACAGTGGAACATCCTCTAACAGTACATGAAGCTCGTTACTTAAAAAATTACAATAAGATTGACTCGTTACTGTATCTTCAAAAAAATATGGCCTGATGACAGAGTCTCCGACAATGCCGCACCAAACATTTAGCGACCAGCGATGTTGGAATGATACTGTATGCATCCAGTATGGATTTTCCGGGGACCAATAATGTAAATTATGTCGGTTTACTTGTCCACAATTGGTGAATGTTGATTCATTAGAGAATAGGATGTTAAAAAAAAAGTTATTGTTCTCTTCGATAGCCCGTCGCATCCACGCACAGAATCTGATACGCTGATCGTAGTCCGTTGTCAAAAGTTCTTAATGCAAAACCAGATGGTATAGATGAAATTTTTCAGTCTTAAGCAATCGGTGAATCGATGTTCGCGAAATGTTAGACTCTCTTTCTAATTGGCGTTGACTTATGTGTGGATTTATGTTAACAGCAGCTAGAATATTCACTTTATTATCCTCATTTATAATTTGCTTGACTCTATTACGCGTTCTTGAAATTACAGATCCAGTAATCCGGACTCGTCTCTCTAATCGATGAAAAGCCATATGACTTTTTTCAACACCATAACGTTATCGGAAGACGTTACTTGCTTCGCGATAGTTGTTTCGACATTCACCAAGAACCAACAGCATATTAACTTCTGTATCAAACTGTGCCATGTCTTCTATTGAGCATTCGCACTTCAACTGTAGCACAGTATTGAAGTGCGAATGCTCAATAGAAGACATTCCTAATATTCATTCAATTCGATTTGTTTTGTTTACACAACTGCCTATTATAGACCAAGGTTGAGAGTATAAACACTGTTTCACATAAGTGTGAAGTTCGGCGCTCCGAAAAATTTTGAATAATTGTAGCTCGGAAATTAATGATTGTAAAAAAAATTTTTTCGAATAAAAGTTACTTCTTTTTCAACATAGAATCCATTAATATTAATTTTTTGGGAAGGTGCCATTTAAAAAAACGGAGCTTGGTGCCCCCCACCCCATGAAGGGCCGATTGCGAAAAATGAAAATAAGTCCACGTGAAAAAGCACATCAAATCGAGAAAATCGAATTCAAGAACATTAAGATCCATCTAGCCCAGATCCATCTTTCAAAGATATTAAACTGTAACACTTTATCTGGCCCACCCTGTATATATATATATATATATATATATATGTATATATATATATATATATGTATATATATATATATGTATATATATATATATATACATCACAGTATTTGTTAATTTTTTCTTGCTCTTTATTTATAGAATATTATATGCCAATGATTTTTATATCTTTATTGTTAAAATATATTTTTTAAATTTTACTACTATTACTTGTATCACATCATTGCTAATAACAAAAATGTTTATGATTTTACAATTTCTTAGATTTCATGATCGCATTAAACTATCTCCGTTTAATCCGTGATAGAACCTGTTAGTCTGTGATTTATGCTAATGTTTCAACTGTGATTGCGATCTTGTTCAAAATTGAAAAATTCATATTTATTTTTGTTATTATTCAAAAGTAATATTTATTGCAAAGTAACACAATATGCAAATATTTAATATTCTACGAATTTGAAATTGTTGACATTATTGATGCAATATCAATATGATACAAATAAACATAACGAACTAAAGAATTAATGTGTTCTACGTAATGTCTTCTAATTTTTCTTACCTTTATCTTACTTTTTAGTTCTTATTATTACTTTTTCCTCTTTTTCCTTTTTCTATCTTTTGTCTTCTTTCAGTTTCTTCAATTGTGCTAACTTTTTGTATATCTTATTTTATCTTT
>JAPIVC010000480.1:0-58564 GCA_030586385.1 Camponotus fellah | reverse complement strand
GAAAAGTAAAATGGCTTTCATATGGGCAAACGGTACAGTTGAACGAGTAAATGGATTTTTAAAATCTTCATTAACTAAATTATTAGACGCTCCAGAAGAATGGAAGCAACAGGTAGGGAAAATCCAGTATATAATAAATAATACATACCACTCGACAATAAAATCCAGTCCAACGAAGCTTATGTTTGAGTTCGACCAACGAAATCACACAGATAACTCTCTTGTGCGATTCACAGCTGATCTCGTAGAAACAGACAAAGATCTGGAAAAAGAAAGGCAGATAAATAGAAATACAGCTTAAAAGCTACCGAAGCTGTCAGGCAATATAATAAAGTATATAGCGATACGCGACACAGAAAACCCTCTATTTATAATGTAGGTGACTACGTATTAGTTAGAAATTTACAAATAAAACCAGGATCTAACGCTAAATTAAAACCTAAATATAAAGGGCCTTACCAAATAGCAAAAAGCTTAGGCAGCAATCGATACGTTGTGCGAGACGTACCTGGATTCAATCTTACCGCCAAACCATTGAATATTATTTTGTCAGCGGACAAACCGTGGATCAAAGTAAATCCTGTAAAAGATTGAGAAAATATATTACGTCTTAAGTTAAGTAACGAAAAAAAAAGAAAATTTTCGTTGTACTGAATTATGTATAATAACCAAGACATGTTCAATTTTATGTATAAAAGTATTGTGATATCTTAAATGTATATATATTCGTACCTTTATATATGTATGAGCGAATTCTGACGCCAATGAACCAGAAAAAACTTTTCTTGAGATTTTTGTATATTCACGCACGCACACGTCGAACTGATCACGCCGAGACGTCGTTTAAGCCAAGATGGCCGAACTGTAAGATTCGTGTAAATAGATACCGAGAGATGGAGCGACTTGTCTCTTTTTGAAGACGCTCCACCGAGTTAACGCATGCGCTATTTCAAAATCAAGCAGACGGAATAACGATAAGCGAAGGACCGAAAAAACATTCGGTTCCGATTAGACGCAATTGTGCTCCGAGTATTCATATCTTTCTCGTTTATTCGCCTCAAGTTAAAATAAAAGTGGTGTTCAGAAATCAGGTAGTCATTCGTCTCAATTATTTGCCTTTATTATCCTCTCGACACTCCTGCGCTCCTGGAGTTCGATATCTGGAACTCCTACATACATCCATAATACATACATTTTTTCTCTTTTTCTTACAATTATATATATAACCGTATCAGCAATGCTAATCCAAGTTCATTAATACAATAATAACAAACTTTCAAATTTATCTCTTTATGTCTAACTATGGTAGGAACGTTAATTATATAACATAGTATGGATTAATCTCGAACAGACTATTTGATCTTGAGATTCTATAATAATTCAGTGTATAGTATTATTTAGTTCAATTTAAGTATAGAAACACTAATAATATGTCTGATTAACTTACTATACTATTTAACTTAGCTGTACTATAATTTCAGGATGCAACAACAAGCAGCACCATGTACGACTCAACTTCACAATGAGATTCTGCGTTTGGATCTATAGCGTCTGCTTATCAAGGATCGCTACATTAATTAAGTATGCTCAAAAGATTATAACCATCTAATGTATGATATCATATCATTCTGGTATGCGATCTTATTTGACACAATTCTGTAATTAATTCTGTAAGTAATAATTTATTTATCCAATTCTATATCAATATCCAAATATCAGTTTTAAGATATCACTTATGTTTTAAATCTATAAGATTTATTATTATCCATTTATTGTTTATTTATGTAAAAATTATATTGGTTATCAAAATCGCTTATTTGGTTTTAGAACTTCAAATAACCTACAGTACTTTATCAATTAGCTTATATCTGTACAGTCAAATTCTATTAGCTAATTATAAGTTATTCTCAGTATATACTATTAGATCTTTCAAGTTTATAGCTATCGATGTTCATGTCAGTATATAATCATTAATAATATTTATGTTGTCCATATATGTAGTTAACTATTATGCTAACATAATAAGTAAGTGATAAATAAATTATGCTGTTATGCAATTATGTTTAATACGATTATATTATAATTTCAGGGCACAATATAGTAGAGCTCTGTATCCTAGATGCGCTAATTATCTATTCCACATAGATTATTCGCATAAATTCGCAGGCAGAATAATGTTCGCGAAAGTGTCGACTAATCATACAATGTATCAATGTAATGTTTATCAGTGGCTTGTAAAATCGAAGAGCTGTTTATAATGGTGATAACATATATGCACTATATGCCACCCATCGACAGCCCACTCGCAGCCATAGTTAATCACACAAATGAGAGGATCAACTCATACTGTAATATTCGTTGGTGGCGTACAAAGGGAACATCTCACAAATGTATTTACAAAATAAATACATGGGATGTCCCTTATTAATGATTATAGTTTAAAATTACAAATAAAATTAACACGTCAACCTCAATGTCCTTATTCCTATCTTAGAAACATAGAACTTAGTTTATAGGAAAATTATATTCACTATTCACTACAATATAGAGTTGTATAATTTATCCACTTATATATTATTTCATTATATATTTAAATGCTATGAGCATTAATGAATTACTCAAGTCACTTGTTAGGAGTCACAATTAGTTAATTGTAACCACAATAAAAGGGGGAGTCAGTAATAATAAAAACTCAGTATTTTAACTCTATTTTTAAATGAAGTATTACATTATAAAGAAGATGCAATTCTTTGAATTATTCCTTTACAGGGCTAAATCATTGATATATTAATATTGTTAATTCCAGAGTACATGACGGTACAGGGAGCGGTGCACTTGGACACAGTACAATTGGACACGTTGCAAATGGACACGGTTCAATTGGACACGAAATTTTGGACACCGTTCTTTTGGACACCGTTCATTTAGACACAGTTCATTTGGACATCGTTCAATTGGACACCGCTCAGTTGGATACAGGAATAAGCAACCTGTTCAGATGGACACAGAAAGATGCAATCTGTTCAGTTGGACACAGAAAGATGCAATTTGTTCAGATGGACACAGGAATAAGCAACCTGTTCAGATGGACACAGAAAGATGCAACCTGTTCAAATGGACACAGGAATAAGCAACCTGTTCAGATGGACACAGAAAGATGCAACTTGTTTAGATGGACACAGGAATAAGCAACCTGTTTAGATGGACACAGAAAGATGCAACCTGTTCAGATGGACACAGGAATAAGCAACCTGTTCAGATGGACACAGGAATAAGCAACCTGTCAGATGGACACAGAAAGATGCAACCTGTTCAGATGGACACAGGAATAAGCAACCTGTTCAGATGGACACAGAAAGATGCAACTTGTTCAGATGGAGTGGATATAATTTGACCACGTTTGAAATGGCCACGGGTAAATTTGACTACGTTCGAAACGGCTACGAGCACACACACATAGGTTTGTAGCTTTTCACACGAAGCGAGGTGGGCTGAAGGCCCCCCTTGCACCCCCCCTGTGTGTGTGTGTGTGTGTGTGTGTGTGTGTGTGTGTGTGTGTGTGTGTGTGTGTGTGTGTGTGTGTGGCCATTACGAACGTGGCCGTTTCGAACGTGGCCATTTCGAACGTGGTCAAATTATATCCACTCCATCTGAACAAGTTGCATCTTTCTGTGTCCATCTGAGCAGGTTGCTTATTCCTGCGTCCATCTGAACAGGTTGCTTATCCCTGTGTCCATCTGAACAGGTTGCATTTTTCTGTGTCCATCTGAACAGGTTGCTTATTCCTGTGTCCATCTGAACAGGTTGCATGTTTCTGGGTCCATCTTAACAAGTTGCATCTTTCTGTGTCCAACTGAACAGGTTGCTTATTCCTGTGTCCAATTGAACGGTGTCCAAATGAACGGTGTCCAAATGAACTGTGTCCAAATGAACGGTGTCCAAAATTTCGTGTCCATTTGAAACGTGTACATTCGCAACGTGTCCAATTGTACTGTGTCCAAATGAATGCCACTCGACGGTACAGTAAGAGTACATAACATACACGAACAATGCTGCCAACTTTAGTTTCCGCACGCGCGCACTGCGCATAGGACGAAATTGAGGATCTGCTCACTGCGTCACTGCATACGTCATGGCCATTAAGGTGTGCCAATATATAATCGAACACGCGCGCACTGCGCAGATTATGAAAACAGCATCCACTGTACATCTACAATAAACATTGCACTAAAGCATATAATTAATAATATAATCTTAACAAAATATAAGTAAACGTCAAAATCGTCACTAATTAATTAATTGTAGCGAACTTCAATGAAATTCAACAGACACGAAGTCTTATATCTACGTATCTCCTTGTATTTAGTGGGTAACATTAGTTGTCACGTATGACAAGGACAGCACTATCCAAAAGTTTACAAGTGGATTTTAATTAATCCAAACATAAGTTTATTACAATAAGTGTCTCCTACTATTACTCCGGGCACATCATCATAAAAATGAGCCCGCCAGATATTATTCACTCCTGACAAATATTTTCAAGTCTAAAGAGAGCCACGTCATCAATTTTCCACCATTATGGCAGGTAAAGGGAGCGACCGAGAGACTAATTTATCGTCTTATCAGTTAGTCAGCACTTCACCAACCACAATTTATATATCAAAATGTTATAAAAGCTCCGTTTTTTAATAAAATCGCCAAAATTCCGAAAACGGATCCCCAGTTTGAGAGCCACTAGTGGCTCTCGTCACGGTCCGCAAACGTGGGACTTAGTCTCTTGCTGTCTAAAGTCAAACTCCAACCTAACCTTGCAGCCGAAAGGTCAGCCAGGCGCCGGCGAGAGGACGGAGAAAACATCGTCCAGAGCATCATATCGAGCAGCACCGCCGATAAAAATGACAACGGAGGTCATTTATCGAGTATAAAACTGGACCAACAGGGAAAAAGATCCCGATCCTAGCTTCAAGCGAGCGGAATCAAGGAAGGACAACGAAGTCGACTCTGATCCAGGACCATTCTGACGCGTGAGAGACACAGCACGTTTTAACTTATAAATTCATATATGATGTATTAAATATATATGTACTCTGTATTAAGCATATATATATATATATATATATATATATATAATATTGTATCTATTCGATAAAATATAGATATAAGCTTGTAAACTTTAATTGTAGTAGAGTTTAAGCTAAAACTATAAAATAAAACGAAAAAACTAGGAAGTGCACATAGACTGTAACGATACAGCGAAAAAAGCATGAAAAGTGCAACAAAAATGTAGTTGCACTTAAGTGCAAAAAGTGCACATAAAAATTGTAAATACCAAAAATGTATATTTTGCTAGAATTAAGGTAGTTAAGCCTAGTTTTAGTGAAAGTGTAGCAATTTAAGCTAATTTTAAGAAAAAGTGTAAATAGTGTAAGTACTTGAGGGCAGCAAAGAGTTCTTAATCAGGGGACCCTTAAAGTGACGCTCAACGCAAGCGCAACAAGGGATCCTTAATCCGGGGAACCTTAAAGTGATGCTCAACCCGAAATTTGGAACAGCGTGACCCCGCCCAGCGAAGTGGGGATACACGGTATATAAAGAACGTCTCACGCAGACATAGGGCTTTTTCCCGGGAGTCTTTCGACGACGTAATCTCGTTCGGAACGAAGTCCTTTATACGCGATCGAACAAAGAGCATTGTTTAAGTCATAGTATATCGTAATTAACCGTTAATTAAATAATTAGCGGAAGTTCTAATTTCGAGCGTGCGTGTAATTAGTAGTGCGTGCGTGAGATAAAGAACACTGTGTGTCAACCGACATAATAATAATTATATTTAATAAATTATATTTTATTAAATATTATAACAGTGCACTGTAGTTATTTTCCGCCGGTAAAGTGGAAAATTCCCGTGTTCTCTAATTCCTGAGAAAGACATCCCGTAGTTTCCTTGTCCGTTGATCCAGCAGCTTCTGCCAGGGAATCCATTGTCCAGAGGACGATCCAGCGGCGACCTGAAGCAAACAAAGAGGCAAGGATTGATAGGAAGAATACTAGTGACGCGGCGGTGTAAAGTGCGTAGTGAGAATTGCGCATCGGGAGGAGATAAAGGGACGGTGGCCATCTTGGACGCGCTGACGACGCAGTGCAACAGTGAGACGGATCGGGTTACATCACCCGGGACAACGACTGGAATCTTCAGAGCAGTGACGCTCAAATCGAGGATCCGTCGGCACCACAGCAGTGGCAATCAACCTGGGGATCCGGATAACTGGAAATACATCCCGAGGACAGAAACCCTTGCTTGTTGGCAGTAAAACAAGCTGGTGACCGTTAAAATATCAAAGGTAGGAACCTCATTTATTCGGAAAGCAAATATCTCTCCATCGTCCGATCGCAATCTAACTTTGAAGCCGGAAGAGAAGCCACCCACAGCGAGCAGATCCATCCGGTCTCCCTTGAGCAGCTCGTCCGGAAATGTCACCCCGGTGAGGATAACAACGGACACAATGGAATACCGGACCGGACCGAGAGGGAGAAAAATACCCATCGTCCGACTCAAACGGGCCAGCGCGGACAGCGAGCCGGGACCATCCTGGCTCGAATAAAAGTGAAGTGCGTGCGAGCGTGCGAAAATGCACATTGAAAGTGCAGAAAAAAGACTTTGTGTGCGAGCGTGCAAAAGTGCACATAGAAAGTGCAAAAAACATAAACATTGCGCGAGCGTGCGAGAGTGCACCCGAAAAGTGCAGGACATACAGACTCTATGCGAGCGTGCGAAAATGTACTCGAAAAGTGCGAAAAATAAAGACTTTGCGCGAGCGTGCGAAAGTACACACGAAAAGTGCAGAAGATACGGACATTGCGCAAGCGTGCGAAAATGCACCCGAAAGGTGCAGAATACAAAAACATTGTGCGAGCGTGCAAAAGTGCATAAAAATGCAGTGGACAATGACATTGCGCGAGAGTACAAAAATGCACCAAAGTGCAAGACAAAAAGAGCGAGATGCGAGCATACTGCGGCAAACGAAAGTGCAGCAGGTTGCGTACTTTGCGGCGAGCCGAGAGGTGCACAGAAGTGCAAAAAGTGCAGCGATTTATGTATAGTCTGCGCTATTATATATATAGTAGATGTAAGCGTACTATAGCTGTGAGCACACACTATAGTTCTTGTCCACGAGAGTGGGGATAGAGTTGAGTGGGGCGTCCGATATATAAGAGCGTCCCGACGGCCCGGACGAGAGAGTCGTTCCCGGGATTCCGAACAGAGAGGAGTCTTTACGCGCGCGTTAATAGTGCGTAACAAAGGAACCATTGTCTCCGTGTAATATTATTATTTTTATTATAAAATGTTAAACGTTAAATATTTGTTTGTTTGCGTGTGCGCGTAAAGAAGCGTGCAGAAAGTGCGCGAGAATCAGCATCCTTTTGTTTTGTTAAATAAATATTATCATTATAAATATCATTATAAATATTGAAATAAAAGTGATTGTGGTTTTCTTTTCTTTCGCGCATGTGTGAACAAACATTCCCAGATCCTTTGTCCTCGAATATCGCGGGCGTGTATCGTCGATCTTCCGAAGTTTTCATAGGAATCCAGCATCCGGACGTCGATCCAGCGATGACCTGTAACAAAGAAGCAAAGGGTTGGCGAGTTATCACGAGGCGATCGAGATAACGTGGCAGTGTGCGTTGACGAAGTGGAAAGGGAAGCTGAGCGGCGTGTGAAACAAAGGCAGCGTGCACGGTGGGGTGAGGCAACTCGTCGCGCGTTCCCCTTTACTACGTCGTTCGTCGCGAAAGTGGCTGGAATTTTCCGACAGAGGTTCTCATCCCGGGGATCCAGCCTTGTACCACGGCAGTGGTTGTCCATTCGGGGATCCCGCATAGAAGGAAATACGACTCGAGGACATCATTCCTTGCTCATTAACGGGTCAAATGAGCTGGCGACCATAACGCTGAATAAGGTAGGAATCTCATTCTTCGTGATTTTAATAAATCATCCCTAAAGTCCGGTCACAACCTAACCTTGCAACCGGAGTCAGCCAGGCGTCGGCGAGAGGACGGAGAAAACATCGTCCAGAGCATCATCTCGAGCAGCATCGCCGATAAGGATGACTGCGGAGGCTATAGAATATAAAACTGGACCAACAGGGAAAAAGATCCCGGTCCTATACTTAAAGCGAGCGGAATCAAGGAGGGACAACGAAATCGACTCCGAACCAGGACCATCCTGACGTGTGTAAGGAGAGACACAGCGCGTTTTAACTTATAAGTTCATATATGATGTATTAAATATATATGTACTCTGTATTAATCATATATATATACATATATAATATTGTATCTATTCGATAAAATATAGATATATTCTTATAAAACTCTAATTGTAATAGATGTTAAGCTAAAACTAAAAGCGAAAAAACTAGGAAGTGCACAAAAGTGCACATAGACTGTAACGAAACAGTGGAAAAAGCACGAAAAGTGCGAAAAGTGCAACAAAAGTGTAGTTGCACTTAAGTGCAAAAAGTACACATAAAAAGTGTAAATACCAAAAATGTATATTTCGCTAGAATTAAGGTAGTTAAGCCTAGTTTTAGTGAAAGTGTAGCAATTTAATCTAGTTTTAAGAAAAAGTGTAAATAGTGTAAATATTCGAACGCTGAAGTTCTAATTTTGATCGTGCGTGTAAATAATAGTACGTGCGTGAGATAAAGAACATTATATGTCGACCGACATAATACTACAACTATATTTAATAAATATATATTTTATTAAATATTAAAAAGTGCACTGTAGTCATTTTCCGAGAGTGAGTGGAAAATTCTCGTGTTCTCTAATTCCCGAGAGAGTCATCCCGTAGTATCTTATCCGTTGATCCAGCAGCTTCTGCCAGGGATTCCATTGTCCAGAGGATGATACAGCGGCGACCTGAGGCAAACAAAGAGGCAAGGATTCATAGGAAGAACACAAGTGATGCGGAGGTGTAAAGTGCGTAGTGAGAATTGCGCAGCGGGAAGAGACAAAGGGAACGGCGGCCATCTTGGACGCGCTGACGACGCAGTGTAACAGTGAGACGGATCGGGTTACATCACCCGAGACGACGACTGGAATCTTCCGAGCAGTGACACTCAACCTGGGGATCCGTCGACACCACAGCAGTGGCACTCAACCTGGGGATCCGGATAACTGGAATTACATCCCGAGGACAATCATCCTTGCTTATTGGCGGTAAAACAAGCAACCGTTAAAATATCAAAGGTAGGAACCTCATTTATTCGGATAAAAGCAAATATATCTCCATCATCCTATCACAACCTAACCTTGCAGCCGGAGTGTCAACCAGGCGCCGACGAGAGGACGGAGAAACCATCGTTGAGAAACCATCGTTGAGAGCATCATCCCGATCAGCATCGCCAGTGAGGATGACTACGGAGGCTATCGAATATAAAACTGGACCAACAAGGAAAAAGATCTCGGTCCTACGCTTAGGAATCAAGCAAAAAACGAGCGGAATCAAGGAGGTACAACAACGTCGACTCCGAATCAGGACCATCCTGACGCGTGCAAAGAGAGACACAGCGCATTTTAACTTATAAGTTTATATATGATATATTAAATATATATATTTATATATATACTCTGTATTAACTCTACAGACAGCATTGTATTATCTACTTCAAAATATATAGATATATGCTTGTAAAACTCCAATTGTAATAGATGTAAAGCTAAAACTAAAAATAAATAAAAAAAAACTAGGAAGTGCACAAAAGTGTATATAGAATGTAACGGAACAGCGAAAAAAGCACAAAAAGTGCGAAAGGTGCACATAAAAAGTGTAAATGCCAAAAATATATATTTCGCTAGAAATAAGGTAGTTAAGCCTAGTTTTAGTGAAAGTGTAGCAATTTAATCTAGTTTTAAGCAAAAATGTAGATAGTGTAAATACTCGAGCGCACTAAGGGATTCTCAATCCAGGGAGCCTTAAAGCGGTGCTCAACCTGAAAATATTGGACAGCGCATGCGTGCCCCGCCCAGCGAAGTGGGAATACACGCTATATAAAAAGCGTGCCGCGCGGACACACGGCTTTTTCCCGGGAGTCTTTCGACGACGTAATCTCGTGAGGAACAAAATCCTTTATACGCGAGCGAACAAAGAGCTGTTTCAGTCGTAGTATATCGTAATTAATCGTTGATAAATTAATTAGCGGAAATTCTAATTTCGAGCGTGCGTGTAAATAAAAGTGCGTGCGTGAGATAAAGAACATTGTGTGTCAACCGACATAATAATTATTATATTTAATAAACATATTTTATTAAATATTAAAAAATGCACTGTAGTCATTTTCCGCGAGTGGGTGAAAAATTCCCGTGTTCTCTAATTCCCGAGAGAGTCATCCCGTAGCATCTTGTCCGTTGATCCAGCAGCTTCTCCAGAGAGTCCATTGTCCAGAGGATAATCCAGCGGCGACCTGAAACAAACAAAGAGGCAAGGGTTGATAGGAAGAATACAAGAGACGCGGCGGTGAAAAGTGCGTAGTGAGAATTGCGCATCGGGAGGAGACAAAAAGGAGGGCGGCCATCTTGGACGCGCTGACGACACAGTGTAACAGTGAGACGGATCGGGTTACATCACCCAAGACAACGACTGGAATCTTCCGAGCAGTGACGCTCAAAACGAAAATCCGTCGAACTCCACGGCAGTGGTTATCAACCTGGGATCCAGATAACTGGAAATATATCCAGAGGAGAATCATCTTTGCTTGTTGGCGGTGAAACAAGCTGGCGACCGTTAAACTATCAAAGAGAGGATCATCATTTATTCGGATAAAAGCAAATCTCTCTCCATCGTCCGATCACAACCTAACCACTGGCAGTGTACACGGGGAACCACGGGAAGGCCTGTCCATTTGCATCCTGCCCGGATACACGCTCTGTCGGGCGAGAGGAAGGGGGGAGGTAGGTGGGTGGGATGGCCGGTGGCTCTTCGCCAAAGGCTTTAACCGTGGCCAGGGATTTATGGGAAAATTTCAGGTGGAAGAGTCCTCCCTAACAGAAGCTAACGCGACGCGACCATCGTTCGAAAGCGCGGTGGTCCCGAGAAGATTACGGGGCCGCGCTCCCATAGCCGAAGGCTCCGACCTCTCCGATTGAACGATGGACCCTACCTAGTATTGAATCTACGACTCGTATCTCTTTAACCAAAGAGTTTCGCTACAAAATTCTCTAAACAGTGCAAAGGCCTCTGCACTGGAAACGAAGAAACGCGCCACGTCCGGCCATTACCGTTTGTCTTCAGGAACTACGCTAAGCAGAACTTCCTTCTGCGCGTCAAAAATAGGGCATTCCAACAAGAAATGTTGTACCGTGTCTATCCTATTTCCGCAAATGCACGCTTCACTTTCCACGAGATTTAACGCGGCTAACTAAGCCCTAAAATCGCCGTGTCCGGTGAGAGCTTGCGTGCTCCAATGATCGGTTTCGAGAGAACGCACGGCTAGTCTATCTCGCACGTTATTAAAATAGGCGAATGTGGTACGATCCTTACTCGAAGATAACCATTTGGTCTGTCACATATCATTTGCCTCGTCACGAATTCTTTTTACCGCGATTTTGAACTTCGTTTCGGCGGGAATTTCTATATTACCGATCTTGGCGTTCTTACCTATCCCAACGTTATAACGCGCAATAGTCTCCCGAAGAACTATGTCGACTGGAGTCGCACCGGCGACGACGCAGAGTGAATCCCACGATGCCGTACGATACGCACTAGTTGTCGAAATAAGAACGCGGCGCTGCATTGATTTTAGAGCCCTAATGTCACTTTCCGTACATAAATCGGCCCACCCCGCAGCGGCATAAGCTACGAACACGCCCCGGTATATCGTGGAGAGTGCCCGTAGCGAAGGCCCCACTGGGCTCTTGCTAATCGACCTAATTTCTCGAATAGCAAGCTGACCTTGCTATTTAGATGCTCGCAATCCGATTTTACTTTTAAATTTCTATCCAAATGAACGCCAAGATATCTAACCGTTTGTTTAAACCTTATCCTCGTGTTACCGATTTTAATTATGGGTGGCCTATTTTCTAAGTCGACGGTTTTCTTTATGGTCTTTCGCTTCCTATCCGGTCGCGCTCCCCGTCTACCTATCGGATTTCGCGCGATCGCGTCAGATTTCATCAGAATGATGGCTTCAGTTTTACGCTCGGAAATCTGAGGCTTTGCGAACCTGCACCATTCTGTTATTATCGTAACTACACGTTGGCCTTCCGCCTCTAATTCCCTACGCGAGTTTCCGTTTACGACGACCATAAGATCGACCGCATACGCGGCAAATCTATCCTGAAACGTTTCTTCCAATATCCTCAGAAGGTCATCAAACATAAGGTTCCAGCCGGACCGAGAACGGAGCCCTGCGGGCATCCCCTCGTTACCCGCTTGGACACCCCCGCGGAACTAAACGTCATCTTGACTTCGGTCCTCGAAGTACCTCCGGAGCACTTTAAATATATTTTGCGGGCAATCGCGTTTCCTAAGACTATCTAAAATGAGAGACCACCAGACATTGTCAAAAGCACCGGAAATATCGAAAAGAAGTGCAATAGCATACCTCCCTTCGGAGGCAGAGACCATTCGCTGCAACTCAACAACAGCATCCTCCGTCGACCTCCCGGGCATGAACCCGAACTGTCGACGAGAGACCCTATCCGGCGCCAGTGACGTATCCAGCAGGCGGGATTTGAGAAGTTTCTCAAAGAGCTTTCCTACCATGAGAGGAGACAGATGGGTCTGTAGGATTTCGGGTCCCTTTCCTCCTTGTCTTCGTCTTTCAGAAGAGCTCGAAGCAAGCCCCTCTTCAGAAGGAAAGACGCCCCACTGGAGGCACCCGTCGAACAACCTAACTAATTGACCGTGGATTACTCTACAGGCTGCCTTGAGCACGGCAACCTCTATTAAATCTATACCCGGGTCTTTATTATTTTTAAACGCGCATCCAAGACAATTTTGAATCAATCAAAAAATTCCATGGAAATTTTTATCCCGTCCGTTCGTGGGTCGCAACCGACTACATTTAAATCATCATAAGTTCGCGAAAAAAAATCGTAGCGAACTTTTCCAAAATCCGTTGTATTCGTCTTGAAAAACACTTTCAAATGAGCCGTCACTCGACTCCCCGTGCCATTACAAAAATTCGCCCCCCCGTCGCCCTCTGCCCCCCATTGGGGGCTGGATGAAAGGTTTTGTCGTTAAACGATCGATATTATAGTCCCATTGAACTCATATAAATTTTAGCCCTTTATCTTGAACCGTTCAAAAGTTATTTAACTGTTCCGGAACTTTTTCCCATCACTGTATGTATATATATCACATAACATATATATATATATATATATCACATTTCTTTTCATTTATTATATATATATATATATATATTTATATAAATTTTATAAATAATAACATTATACATACACACACACACACACACACACACACACACACACATATATATATATATATATATATATATATATACATACAGGGTGTCCCATTTTAATAGTTCCAGGCAAATATCTCAAAAAAATATGGAAGATATGGAAAAATGTTTCAAACAATAGTTGTTTGGCTCGAAGGGGGACAGATGATGAACATATGTATTTGACCTTGAGTAACCTATTGAAAGTCAGGTCAAGATCATCGATGTTCTTTTAAACGAACTTTCTATCTTTATTATTAATAAATGCAGAAGGAAAAATTGTTAATATATTAAATTCCGTTAGAAAAAACAAGAACGAAAAAATCATGGTCGTGCAGTACTTCATCAAATTAATAATAAAATTAATAATACATAAAAAGTGATATTCTAAAAAATACCTTTTAAAGAAAAATTAAACTTAAATATCTGTAAAAAACGGTCATATAATATTTAAATATCTATAGTAAACAAGCGAGACCGTTCATTTTGATATGATGGAATGATGCATTTATTTAAAAATGTCTAATAAAATATTATGAAAAATAATAATTATGAAAAATTAAATTTAAAATACATAATTTTTTATACAAAAAGAAGTGATATCCCTAAAAAATACCTTTTAAAAAAAGGTAAAGAAAAAGCGTCGAGTTCATCTAAAAACTCTCACAAAAAATTTACAAAAGTACTGATATTAATTATAAAAAATTGCGTCAAGTTGGGGTGCAATTTCACTTTAACTTTGTTAGTGTTATAAAATTTTATACATATGTGCTTTTATATAATCCGCTGACAAATAGATAGAAGTTCCATTTAAAATCTATTACATTTTTGTCATAAAGAAGGACATTTTTTTGTTAGAATTGAATCAATTTTTTAAAATAATAAAAGATTACGTTAAATGATTTCTAAATTGTCTAAAAAATTAAAATAAAATTAAAAAATTTATTTAGAAATTAAAAATTAAAAAAATGAAAGATTACGTCAATAATTTTTAAATCTTCTACAAAAATAAAAGAACAAATTTTTTTAAAAATTAAAAAAATTATAAATTAAAAAATTTTAAATAAAAGAACTCGGCGCTGCCTAGTAATTATTGAAATAATGCTAGTATGTAATTGCCTAGTAATTATTGAAATAATGCTAGTATGTAATTGCTCATTTATTATTATTGCCAATCAAATTAGCAGCGCGTCCAGTTTTTTTATTTAAAATTATTTAATTTATAATGCCACAGACGGCACAACCGAGCCCGAAAATTCAATTCGCTAAAGTCCCCGAAGGGAAAGAATACCGTTTTAGGGGCATTCTGTTAGTGCCACATAAGAGCCATTTGGCCAGGAAGGCTGACACTGACTCGTGGCTATGCAGTCTCAGACGGAAACAGCTGAAATCCGAAAATACCTGAAAATAAATAAAGATTAATCACAAACACACACACACACATTCATTCACACTCACATTCACACTGTGGGAGTCACTGAGATCGGGGTGATCCCCACCTCTGGCCCGGCGGGTGACTGACACATCCAGTCCTTCGGGCGAAGGCCCGACCGGCTCCCACTTTTCCCCACTGAGGGACGCCTCACGGCAGAAGCACCCACCGCTCGGCACCCTCATCCCGCGGGAGCACCCACAATGACACGGGCAGAGAGCAAACATCACTCTACAATGCCGTGCCACTGGGCAATTAAAGTCAGGGCCGCCAATCCCTTCCAGCGATTGAGACTTGGTCCGTGTAAACACAGACTTCATCCCTATGGAGTCGCTGGGCTCCATTTGTACCTCCTCAGTGAGGGTACGGTGCGCTCTTCGCGAAAAGCGAACCTTCCATCCCGAAAAGCTTCAAGACCGGGCTTCCTCACCACGGCAAGATGGCGCATGACGAGGGAGAGTAGATAGAGACAGAAAATCTATTGTGTGGTGAGACCCCGAAGGGAATCCCCACGTGCTACCTCGCACTTACGGGCACACGCCACAATACCATCCACTTGTCTAGGTCCCGTCGTTCGCCCATTTTAGCTAGCTAAGACTAGACAAGCAGTAACCAGCCTCGGTGTCGCCATTTTCCTTAATATCATTAACTTATGTTTCAATCTGGTCGCGGGAGAAGCTCCCCGACCCCAACACCAAACCCCAGGGACTGAACGTAATCATTTAAAATCATTCAGTGGGCTCCCTGGGTCCGAGGACTACCAGACCTTCGTCGTGTGCATGGCGAATGCCTTCTTCTGTCTGAGGCGTCTCGTGGAGACTTTGAGGGTGTTCCTATCTCGTCGTCGTAGGTTTTGCGTACACGGTCTCCCGCTGGTGTAGGAGATCCGCAGCGCGACTTTGTGGCCCGGAATGATACCGGATGCCTTGGTCATAGACCCTTTTGGGAAACCTCAGCGCGACTGCGGTAAATTGACCCGCCTTTGCGCGAGCAACAGCGGACGAAGCAGGACGACTAGCGTCTCGCCTCTGTCACGACTATCGCCGACAAGGCAGGCCAAAGGTGCGCCGGAGAGTGGAATGGTCATCCCAGTAGTTGAAGTACGTCTCCAGGTGTGACCGGCGCTTCGCCACGGACTATCTATCTGTTCGAATGTCGATACTGCGTTTGCTAACACTATTACCTCTACCTCACAATAGGACGAGGACTGAAGTTTCCAAGCTAGAACATGGCATACCATACGAGGCGCATGCCAGCGGATGTGCAACATTTCGAGCTCTTTAAACTTTTCTCTCTGCGTGGACGTGTCTTACGGTCTTTGGGGCCGGCTATTGATAAAGCCGACCCCGTAGAGCAAGAATACGTCGCTTTCTGCTACTCCATTGCACTTACCGAAATATTCACTATATAAATAGGCGTTCTAGAGATAGCTGAAGTATCATTGCACAGATTATGTCCCTAATTATACGGCCGGCTCAACCCGAAAACGGCCCCGCGGTTTTCCGCCGAGAGCGAATTCAAGGGAACTCGTATACGTACAAGACACTGTTAGCTTCATCAAATGGCTACTAGAGCTCCCTCACCACGTCAAGGTCGTGCCCCACGAGAGAAAGTAGATAGGGACAGTGGGAATCTCGTTAATCCATTCATGTCAATTAGATGACGAGGCATTTGGCTACTCTTCTATGTTCTATACATAAATATGTAGATACAACAAACTTCCGAGGTTTGTACCCCTCGTAGGTATAAATTACTCTAGAAATAAATAATTAAAATAATAATTAAATATACATTTTAAAATTAATTATGTACATTTTGAAAAACTCTGCTAACGCAGTTGCCTAAATCAATCATATCACGTAATTTGTATTACTCGTCGTAATCAATAAAAATATTTGCTATTTCAACTGAAGATCGCAAGACATTGAGAGCTATTGTTACAATATCATTTTTCTTAAAACCTAGGATCTTAAGATTTGCAACTGTGGTTCGCGACATCGCTCCTCTGCTACCATCCACTAGCAAGACTTCGCTTTCCTCACATATCAGCTGCTGCCTTATATTCTCCAGGCATGGAGCATATTTTTCTTTCTTTTCCTGGTTTGCCATTTTCAGGTAGTCTCTATGCTCATAGTGGACTGTGACGTCGACTATGAAAGCCTTATTCTCACTTTTGATAATAAGATTCGGCTTATAGAATCTACCATTGACGATAATGTTGGTTCTACCACTACTGGTCTTGATGATGCCAGCTTTGAGAAAATAAAATTCTTCTCTAACTTCGTCATGCCGTTTGATTCGTAGCTCTTTAGTATGTATGCGCAATTCTAGCACATATCCTATCGTTTCCGCTTGTATATGGCATCTTCTACATGTGTGACATCCATGTGCTTATTAGCTCGTGCCAGAACCACTCTAGTACCATAGGTGTTGGTTCGGAGTCGCAGCGCGTCTATATATCTCAATGCCTTCAAGACTGAAGGATGCTGCAGTCAATAATTCCCTATTTTGTCATTACAGTAGTCTCGCATTCCCTGTCCCTGCGATCTCAAATCCAGCTTTTGGCTTCCTCAGCCTCTTCTTAACACTCTCTATATCCGTTAAAGTTGCCGGCCAGTTAATTCTCAAAGAGTTGGCGATAGCTTTGAGTTTCTTCTCCTCATTTTCATGCAACATTACTTCTCGGATAACGCAATCTTCGGAGCTCAGCATCTTGATACCATTCTTTAGCGTTGCTAATTTAACGACATGCTCTAATCTGGGAATGCCCAGTCCACCACTATTTTTGAGGATATAGAAGAATCCCATTGCCGTAGATGGCATCAGATGTATTATTTCTTTGATGTCTTGTCTAATCTCACTATCCAGCAATTTAAGAGTGGAGTCACTGGGGGATTTATTACCAAATTACATATAAAGTAAGGCAAAACATACGAGAGAAAAAGATCCGTTTTCTGGTACGGTTTGAGGGCAAGAGTCCGTATCCCCTTAATGGTACCAATAATGTCCGGTACAATTAGACCTTTATGTAATCCTCTCCACGGACCAAACTTGGCCCCCAAGTAGGAGAACATTTCTTCCGAGTCAATATTAGGGACTCTGTCCCGACCGATATCAATTTCGGGAGTCTTAATGTCTACCAAAAGTCTTCCGTAGTTTTGATCATAAAGGAGTCACACTTATTCACAGATAAGGACATACCAGGTCATTCGTATATGTTTCAATATATCTCAATATAGCTTCAATTAATTTATCTATACATAAGTTGAATAGAAGGGGCGATAACGGGTCTCCATGCTTGACATCCCTACGTATCTGTATACTAATAGCTTGAGGTCCATTAGAGCGAATTGCTGTCGAACAAGGAAGTTATTAAACCTTCAGTTGATGGTATAATTAATAATTTTGACAGTGATACAATAGGTAAAATATCCTCAATAGGTGTCATCATAGAAAGACATTAATGATGTATGAATGTATCTAATATATTATGACATTATTTTTGTATTATCTTTTAGATGGCAATTTAAATGCAAGCTCCCTATTATAAATCTCCCTATTATAAATATCTCTATTATAAATACAAATACAAATACAAATTTATGTGAGGCAACAAGTAACATTAACAATAATATAATCGAATAGCTCGATGATACAGATGAAAGCATTAATGAGAATGATATAATAAATGTAAGTATTAAAATATATTATTATACATCTATTTATATCTTACAGAAAAAGCGGAAGCAGAACATTGGGAAAAAATCTGTAATAATTAATTGATTGTTTTCAGTTTTTTTCAAATATATATTTTATATCCAAATGTGCACCTGAGCAGCGTAATAATATATTCAATGTATTAATTTGTAGGTGTTGAAAAATCGAAATGCTACTGGTATGGAAGAAAAATCATCTAACAATGTTTTAAATATATATACAACATTAGACAACAACAATGAAAATAATATTAATGAAGGTAGCGGTTCAGATTTGAACACTAATAACATACCGATAAACTTACATGTAAGTTTAAATAAAACTATGGCACATATTTTAAAATTTCTTTATTTTAAACCTTCTTATCGATAAAAGTGCTGTAAATGTGTGGCTTCTAGCCAATTAAGTAATTTGTAAGTTTTTTTTTGGAACTTTCATCGATAAGAAAATGTGTAGAATACGAGTTTATTTTTATTTTATATATTTCTTATTATTATACATCAATGTTTTTTTACATGGATAATATTTCAGTACATGGATAATATTTCAAAGGAAAAAGGCAAAATGCAGAAAACATTTTTATATAAAAGAGCCACAAAAATTAATTTTATTTTTATAGCAAGTTTTGAAATTATTTTATCAAAAATATTGAATTTCTTTTGTTAAAACAACACGATAAAATTGTTTAAAAATATTAAATATTAATTTTTTCTATAATTAGTTTTCTCTATAATACTGAGTTTTTATTAACATATTCTGCCAATATTTATAATTATTTAAAAAAAAATAAATAAATTTCCGTTATTGAGATTTATTTTAGTTTAATAATCTAATATTTTAGTTTAATAAATAGTTTTAAAGAAAATGTTCCTGTTTTTGTAATATTGAAATAATATTAATTATATATTTCGTTAAACAATAAATATATTTGAAGATGCAATATATACAGGGTGATTCAAAATAACCTCTGTGTCCCTGAAATGATATAATATTGAGACAATTCTAAGACGATTTTTCCTTTTGCAAAATTTCGTCCAAAGCTTAGTTTTCGAGTTATTAAATAAAGTAGTTGACGTATGACGGGTCGGGTACAAGAGGCAGGCAGGGGCGACGCGATTCACCGTCAGCCGCTTACGCGGGGCGCCTGCTGCGATCAGCTGATCGCTGCACATGCACAGACACACATGCGAACACATACATTCTCTGTCTGTCTGTCCGTCTCTCTCTCTCTCTCTCTCTCTCTCTCTCTCTCTCTCTCTCTCTCTCATTCGCTCACTCACCCGTAATTTTTTTTTTTACGAGAGAGGGGAAAATGCATTTTATGCATACTCACCGGTCGATCCAGTGAGTTATGTGGGACTCGAGTACCAAGTCGAATTACCAACTCGGTATTCCCTACCCACTAAAAACCCCTGTCTTTTTATGAATTTTCTTTGACACACTGTCCCTCTGTCTTTCCCGAGATCTGTTTTCACATAACGTCAAAAAATAGTTATTATTACCTTGTTCGATGACTTTTGATGTATTGCTGTAATTGCTTGAAGGAGAAATGAATTTTCCGATAGATCGTACGTTCTCAAATTTAACGTAGATATCACGTTGCACAAGACAGAAATCCACACTAAATTATTAACTGAAAGTTTTTCTTCTTTCATGAACTGCATTCTTTTATAAACTTTAACGTCATCACATTTATTTACTCACTCGATGAGACGAGAAATTTACTGATGACTATCACTAATCACTGTCGAATAATAACTGTTGGCGATTAAAATCACTCGATGAAAGAAACGCGCGCGGACATGTTACTTGCGACGCGACGCGACGACGCAACAATGCGACGGCAAGCAGTTTTTTGTCATGATAGATTGCGGTAGGTTAAGGTACTACTGGCGCTATCGAACGCGATCATGTGTTCGATTGAAGAATGCGTGGTAGATATAATAAACATTTAACATATTAATATTATTATTATTATGATGTGTGTGATATCCATACATCGTATGATATCTATTTAAAAATTAATTAGATTAAATAAGTGTTTATAAAATATTTATTTAAAAACACTTATTTAATCTAATTAATTTTTAAATAATATCATACGATGTTATTAAATATTACTTTTACTATTATCATATTAAATATTAATATTTATTTAACTATTTTATCTATTTATTTATTTATCTATTTCATCTATTTATTTTTAACTATTTATTATCAATGATCGAAAATCGGTCATTGATAATAAATAGTTAAAAATAAATAGATGAAATAGATAAATGAAAAAATATTAATTAATCGAGTTTTATTCTCTCTCTCTCTCTCCTTTTTTGTGTTTTTAATTGCAAAATAAGATACTCCATACGTTAAAAAATTGGTCGCTCTGAAAAGAGCGGATTGTTTTTGATCGCCTTAAAAAGGGTGGATTAATTTTGAACATTTATAGTAAATGTTCGAAGTGGCCTCCATCCATTCTAACGCACGCTCTCATGCGTTTCAATAAATTTTGTTGAACATTTTCCATTACGTCTTCTTCTATGGACCATATGGAATATCGTAATCTTGTTTCTAAATCTTCTACATCTTCAGGGAGCGTTTTGTAGATCGTTTCTTTGCAGTATCCCCAAAGAAAAAAATCCAATGGATTTAAATCCGGAGATCTAGCAGGCCAACGTATCGGCCATATCGGCCCATCCAACGTCCAGGAAACTTGTTGTTTAAAAAAGTTGTCACAATCCTGGCATTGTGTGGACCAGCACCGTCTTGTTGAAATATAATTTCTTTTCTTTCCGATAGCGGCACTTCTTCTAGAAAATCTGGTAAATTATTTTCCAATAATTCCAGATATGTTCCGCTGGTTAAAATATCCGGGAGGATAACTGGGCCCAGTATTTCTGTTCCCATAATTCCTGTCCAGATATTGAGCTTCCAACGAGTCTGAAAATTTCTGACTCGTGTAGCTCTGGGATTTTCTTCGCTCCACAAATGCATGTTATGTGGATTAAATATTCCTTCTCGTGTAAATAGCGATTCATCGCTAAATATTATTCGAGAAGGGAATCTAGGATCTCTGTCTACGCTTCTGAGAAAATTTTCACAGAATGCTCTTCTCAGAGGATAATCTTCTGGTCTTAATTGTTGCACGCGAGTATAATGATAAGCGTGCAACTTTTCTTCTCGTAAAATCCTCTGTACCGTTGAATATGAGAGATTGTGCTCTCAAGAAATAGTCCGAATGCTTGTCTCAGGCTCTTGCTCGACAGCACGAACCACTTCTTCGGTATTCCGCAAATTTCTTGCGGTTCGGTTTCTTCCAACGTTGTGTTTATTCGGGAGAACATTGCCCGTTTCGAATAATCTTTGGGCTGCTCCGAGTATAACATCAGGCATTGGATGTCTCGCCCGATTTGGGTATAATTCGGCGTATCGTCTTGCAGCAACGTAATGCTGCCCGTTGGATGCGCCGAGTGCCATTATCATGTCGTAATATTCTTCAATCGTATAGCTTGCCATGTTCTCTTAACTCTTCTTCTAATAATCGAGCGATTATTGATTTCAATATCGATTGTCTCTCCGTATTTATACGATCTTCGCGTCCATACCCCTTCCACGCCTCCCGCGACGAATCCGCGGGTCGCGACCCGCGACATGCGACCCGCGACACGCGACCCGCGACTCCCCCGAATTGTGTATTCTCCCGAATAAACACAACGTTGGAAGAAACCGAACCGCAAGAAATTTGCGGAATACCGAAGAAGTGGTTCGTGCTGTCGAGCAAGAGCCTGAGACAAGCATTCGGACTATTTCTTGAGAGCACAATCTCTCATATTCAACGGTACAGAGGATTTTACGAGAAGAAAAGTTGCACGCTTATCATTATACTCGCGTGCAACAATTAAGACCAGAAGATTATCCTCTGAGAAGAGCATTCTGTGAAAATTTTCTCAGAAGCGTAGACAGAGATCCTAGATTCCCTTCTCGAATAATATTTAGCGATGAATCGCTATTTACACGAGAAGGAATATTTAATCCACATAACATGCATTTGTGGAGCGAAGAAAATCCCAGAGCTACACGAGTCAGAAATTTTCAGACTCGTTGGAAGCTCAATATCTGGACAGGAATTATGGGAACAGAAATACTGGGCCCAGTTATCCTCCCAGATATTTTAACCAGCGGAGCATATCTGGAATTATTGGAAAATAATTTACCAGATTTTCTAGAAGAAGTGCCGCTATCGGAAAGAAAAGAAATTATATTTTAACAAGACGGTGCTGGTCCACACAATGCCAGGATTATGACAACTTTTTAAACAACAAGTTTCCTGGACGTTGGATGGGCCGATATGGTCCGATACGTTGGCCTGCTAGATCTCCGGATTTAAATCCATTGGATTTTTTTCTTTGGGGATACTGCAAAGAAACGATCTACAAAACGCTCCCTGAAGATGTAGAAGATTTAGAAACAAGATTACGATATTCCATATGGTCCATAGAAGAAGACGTAATGGAAAATGTTCAACAAAATTTATTGAAACGCATGAGAGCGTGCGTTAGAATGGCTGGAGGTCACTTCGAACATTTACTATAAATTTAACAAATTAAGATAGATAAAGTTAGCTTGAAGTAAAGTTTTTACCACACTTTTCATGCGTTTTTTATTCCCCTTTACTAAATGTTCAAAATTAATCCGCCCTTTTTAAGGCGATCAAAACCAATCCGCTCTTTTCAGAGCGACCAATTTTTTAACGTATGGAGTATCTTATTTTGCAATTAAAAACACAAAAAAGGAGAGAGAGAGAGAGAATAAAACTCGATTAATTAATATTTTTTCATTTATCTATTTCATCTATTTATTTTTTAACTATTTATTATCAATGACCGATTTTCGATCATTGATAATAAATAGTTAAAAATAAATAGGTGAAATAGATAAATAAATAGATAAAATAGTTAAATAAATATTAATATTTAATATGATAATAGTAAAAGTAATATTTAATAACATCGTATGATATTATTTAAAAATTAATTAGATTAAATAAGTGTTTTTAAATAAATATTTTATAAACACTTATTTAATCTAATTAATTTTTAAATAGATATCATACGATGTATGGATATCACACACATTCATAATAATAATAATATTAATATGTTAAATGTTTATTATGTCTACCACGCATTCTTCAATCGAACACATGATCGCGTTCGATAGCGCCAGTAGTACCTTAACCTACCGCAACCTATCATGACAAAAAACTGCTTGCCGTCGCATTGTTGCGTCGTCGCGTCGTCGCAAGTAACATGTCCGCGCGCGTTTCTTTCATCGAGTGATTTTAATCGCCAACAGTTATTATTCGACAGTGATTAGTGATAGTCATCAGTAAATTTCTCGTCTCATCGAGTGAGTAAATAAATGTGATGACATTAAAGTTTATAAAAGAATGCAGTTCATGAAAGAAGAAAAACTTTCAGTTAATAATTTAGTGTGGATTTCTGTCTTGTGCAACGTGATATCTACGTTAAATTTGAGAACGTACGATCTATCGGAAAATTCATTTCTCCTTCAAGCAATTACAGCAATACATCAAAAGTCATCGAACAAGGTAATAATAACTATTTTTTGACGTTATGTGAAAACAGATCTCGGGAAGGACAGAGGGACAGTGTGTCAAAGAAAATTCATAAAAAGAGAGGGGTTTTTAGTGGGTAGGGAATACCGAGTTGGTAATTCGACTTGGTACTCGAATCCCACATAACTCACTGGATCGACCGGTGAGTATGCATAAAATGCATTTTCCCCTCTCTCGTAAAAAAAAATTACGGGTGAGTGAGCGAATGAGAGAGAGAGAGAGAGAGAGAGAGACACAGACAGACAGACAGAGAATGTATGTGTTCGCATGTGTGTCTGTGCATGTGCAGCGATCAACTGATCGCAACAGACGCCCCGCGTAAGCGCCCGCGGCTGACGGTGAATCGCGTCGCCCCTGCCTGCCTCTTGTACCCGACCCGTCATGCGTCAACAACTTTATTTAATAACTCGAAAACTAAGCTTCGGACGAAATTTTGCAAAAGGAAAAATCGTCTTAGAATTGTCTCAATAATATATCATTTCAGGGACACAGGGGTTATTTTGAATCACCCTGTATATGTATTGAGAGTACAAAATAATATAATTTATATAATAAAATTTATATTTTTAAGTTAAATATATATTTTATAACAGACAAATTATTACATAATGTATTTTGTAACCTTTTACTTAAACCTCTGTTCACATACACATATCTGTATTTATATCTGTTAATTTATTTATTTATAACTTTATTTCCAATATATCTTTTCAGATATAAAATTGATATTCGATATTGTATTTATAGCAAGCTGAAAAAGATAAATATATTATATACAACATTGAATAATTTACATTACAATTATGTTAATATATTAACGAGTTTTTTATTCATGGATTGATCAATCAATGAATTGAAAAACTCGTTACACACATACATGTAATCAGATATCAAAATGTTACTTTTATACAAAAATTTATGCTAACATACTTGGCAAAATAGTTATGAATTATTTCTGTTCGAGTTGCTACACCGTTAATTTCATCGTTATTATTAATTCTGTTGTTGATATTACATTCTCTTAACATTTCATTCCATGGTAGGAGTAAATGCAATTCTAGATCGAGATCTGGCACCACATCATTATTCCTTCTGGCAATATTATGAAGTACAGCTGTGGCGACAATGACAGGCATTATTCTATGTAAATGGTATCGCATCCCAAGTGCTAGTATTGGAAATCTTCTTTTCCAGACACCAAACAAGCGCTCTATTATATTTCTTGTACGAATATGTGATTCATTGTAAAATCACTCTGCAGCAGTTTGTGGATTTAGCAATGGAGTTACAAGATATTGTTTTGAAGGATAAGCTCTTAATAATAAACTATTGTCGTATGTTTCATCTTCAAAGTTTGCTCGCAAGCGATTATTGTTAAAAATAGTGCTGTCATGTACTGATCCTTGCCAACGACCAACTACATTCGTTATTTCTAAATTACTATTGCATGCTGTTTGAACATTTAAAGAGAAATAACCCTTTTTGTTGCGAAATTGTTCAGCATTTTCTCCACCTGCAATAATCAAAATATAAATGCAATATATTATTAATAAATCTATTTCAGATAAATAAAGTAATTAAATATACTATTGTGATAATACTTACCAAATGATTGAACACGTACATGTGTACAATCTATGCAGCTAATGACCCTTGGAAAGCGAGCAATATTATAAAAACCTAATTGTTCTTTCCTTATTTCTTATACTGTACTTGGGAACTGAATATAACGAGGTCTCAGTCTAGTAATTACTGCACTGACACGATGAACTATATAATGCGCAGATGTTGTGCTTACACCAGAAAAATCACCCATTGTTAAAAAATGAACCGGTTGCATAAATGCGAAGTGTTAATAATAATTGCTTCATAGGAGATATGACATTATTCCTAAAAAAGATATTGTATATACACATCTTTTTCTTAATATTTAAAAATTTAATTATATATATAGTAATTTAATTATAAAAATTATAAGTAATTTAATTATAAAAATTATATTAATTATAATTATTTTAATATCACTAGTCGAATAATCAAAGGATCACTGAAATAATGTAATCGACCAAACTAGCCAGAAATTTTTTATTTATTAATACGACGTTTCGATCATATGGTTGTGGTCCTTATCAAGTAGGTCAGGTCACGAGAGCCGACAAGGGTCAGACTACTGTTGTTATGGATAAGAAAGATTATTTTGACAAGATGGATTTGTTGTTGAATGACCAAACCACATATAAAGTATTGAAGAAGGATCTTTCGAAAAGATTAACCAACAAGATCAATGAGTTAGTCAAATCATGGCGTAAGAATAATTTGATAAATGAAATGACATATAAACATTTAAATTGCACGAATGGTAATTTACCGCGGTGTTACGGTCTGCCGAAGATCCATAAAGATGGTTTTCCGTTGAGAATTATAGTATCCGCTCTTGGAAGCCCGATATACAATATCTCAAGTTATATCCATAATATTTTGTATAAATCGATAAAGAAACCAGATTCATTAAAGATAGTTGGTCCTTTGTTGAAAATATTAAGAACACAGACATTAATGAAGACAACATTATGATTTCGTTGGATGTAATCTCGTTATTTATTAATGTCCCCAAAGAGCTGGTTGTAAATGCTATAAAAAAGCGCTGGATCAATATTGCGAAAAACACGAAATTTAATTTATCTCAATTTTTATATGCTGTCGAAACGATTTTAGATTCAACTTGTTTTTCGTTTAACGGATGTTTTTATGAACAAATCTTCGGCACTTCCATGGGTTCCGCTATCACCTGTCTTAGCAGATATGGTGATGGACGATCTGGAGACAATGCTTAAATTCACTGAATTTTACCGTTCCTATGTACAGTTCTTACAGATTTGTGGATGATATTTTTGCAATAGTGCCACGTACAAGATTGGACGAAATTCTAATGACCTTTAATAATTATCATGAACGCTTGAGATTTACTTGCGAGATTGAAGTTGATCCATCCATTAGTTTTTTAAATGTTAAAATTATTCGGTCAGATAACAGACTTATTACCAATTGGTTTAGGAAACCTACATGGTCTGGGAGGTACATCAATTATTATTCGTACTACCCGTTAAAATATAAAATCAACACTATCTACAATTTAGTTGACCATGCAATTTTATTATCTAGTGATTGCTTCAAGCAAAATATCAAGCTAGTATATGACTTACACCTTAATCAATAATTGTTTTCCAGAACACATCATACAGAGACAAATTCAAAAAAGAATTAATTTTTTAAATAATCGCGACCACAATGATACTGTTGACGTGAATCCTACTCGTTTAGACAAGACCCAGTTTATTACAATACCATACGTAGAGAATACGAGTCACGATCTGTACCGTCTATTGCGAAATAATGGCTTTAATGTCGTCTACAAAATAACAAAAAAACTAAATATTTTAATAAGACGCGGTAAAGATAGCTTACACAATAATGACAAGACAAGTGTTGTATACAAATTAAACTGTAAGCATTGTAATTTATCATACATTGGGCAAACAAAAAGACATTTACGTACGCGAGTAAAAGAACATTGTAATAATATAAAGTTACATAAAACCAATCACTCGGTCATAAGCAAACATAGATTAGAGTCCGGACATGATTTTGACTGGTTGAAACCCAATATTTTACATAATGAAAAATATGTTCGAAAGAGAGAAATTGCTGAGATGTTCTATATCAAGAAATTCAATAATTTAATCAATCTACAGAAAGACACGGAGAGTTTAAACAACATTTACGACAAAATAATAAAGGTCACGTAGTTTCGTTGTTCCTCTCGATGTATTCAGTTTCTTGACGAAGTCTCACACGGACACATCAATTTATCTCTAAATTTCAAATCTAGTTATAACGTTTTTTGCAAATGTGACTTGTGCAGTTTACAAGATTATCGTCTATGTTCCTCCTGATCGGTATGAGAATTGTTCACACTTTAATTCGTGAGCGTATTATTTATTCAAACCGTTAATTAATTAATTATAAATCTTTATTCCAGTATATACTTGATAAGGACCACAACTATATGGTCGAAACGTCGTATTAATAAACAAAAAAATTCTGGCTAGTTTTGTCGATTACATTATTTCAGTGATCCTTTAATTTAATTATAATTTAACTATATAGTATAATTTTAACTTACCGGTTAGCAAATTCTAATTCTTCTCTTATTGCTTCTAATATTGACAATACAGAATGTTTATTTAATCGAAATCGCATTTTAAATTCTATATCATCTAATTCTTAAAATAATTTATACGTTGTTAAAC
Source organism: Camponotus fellah (assembly GCA_030586385.1). Taxonomy (NCBI): domain Eukaryota; kingdom Metazoa; phylum Arthropoda; class Insecta; order Hymenoptera; family Formicidae; genus Camponotus; species Camponotus fellah. The sequence goes on along the minus strand of JAPIVC010000480.1, from coordinate 29,998 downwards.
ATTCTTCTTCGACGTTGTTCTTGATAATCATCAAGATTTTCATCATCTGAAGATGAAAGCACAAGATTAAATTAATTGGCCATATCTGAAAAATATATGTTTAGAACTACTTTTTTATAGAAGGATAGGCTAGTTACATTTTTAAACTGGACAGTAAAGAAGTTTAAACGGTCAAAATTGATCGCTTAAATTGAACTCAGTTTACATGAGTTTAAACTTAAACAAATCGTTGGTTGAAGTCAACATGATATTTTGCTAAACTTTGGTTAATCGAATGTCACTAGGGATTAACGTTTTAAACTGCGTTGGTAGAAACGGGCATAAAGGAGGCAGAGGGTGAATCCCTATTGGGAGGAGGAAACCGACTTGAGGACATGCAGCAAAAAATTCCGAAACATGCCTCTCCGGTAGAGCCAATCACATTGCACCGGAAACGTCCGCAATTCACCCTGAAAAAGCACGACCAGAATTTGACTCCCGGCCGGACTCGAACATGGGATCCTTAGCACACGAAACCGACACTCAGCTTCTGACTCCACCGATTCACCTTAAAAGAGTCATAGTTACTCCCGCTGCGCTTGCTTTCTTCATGAAACGTGAATTTCTTCACGTTGACATTCAGAGCATTGGGCAGAAATCACATTGCGTCAACACCCGCGAGGACCATCGTAATGCTTTGTTTTAATTAGACAATCGGATTCCCCTAGTGCCAGTTCTGAGCTGAGCGTTGAATGGCGGTCGAAGAGGACGACCACGACAGCTCGCGCCTCCACGGAAGCCTCGCAGCAAGGAAGATCCGCGGGAGGCCAAGGCACGGGACCGAGCTCGGATGGGAGCGGTGCAGTCGGACACAATACAATTGGACACGGAGCAAATGGACACGAAACATTGCACACGGTTCATTTGTACACAGTTCAATTGAACACATAAAAACGCACACCGATTAGTTGGACACGCAAAAATGTACACCGTTCAGACGTACACCATTCAATTGGACACTGTTCAGTCGACCAAAAAAATGCACACCGATCAGTCGGCCACGAAAAGATGCACATCGCTCAATCGGCCACGAACAAATGCACACCGATCAGTCGGCCACGAACAAATGTACACCGCTCAGTCGGCCACGAATAAATGCTCACCGATCAGTCGGCCATGAAAAAATGCGCACCGCTCAGTCGGCCACGAACAAATGCACACTGATCAGTCGGCCACGAAAAGATGCACACTGATCAGTCGGCCACAAGCAAATGCACACCGCTCAGTCGGCCACGAACAAATGCACACCGATCAATCGGCCACGAAAAGATGCACACCGTTCAGTTGCACACCGTGCAGTTGCACACCGTTCAATTGCACACCGTTCAGTTGCACACCACTCAGACGTACATCGTTCAATTGTACACCGATCAGTCGGCTACGAAAAGATGCACACCACCCCGATAGTGCACCAACTTTGCACCAAGTACAACTTTGCACACGAAGCGAGGGGGACGGGGTGGGTGCGGGAGGGGGGGCGAAGTCCCCCTTGTACCCCCCCCCTCCGTGTGTGTGTGTGTGTGTGTGTGTGTGCGTGCGTGCGTGCGTGTGTGTGTGTGTGTGTGTGTGTGTGTGTGTGTGTGTGTGTGCGCGCGCGCGCGCGCGCAACTGAACGGTGTGCAACTGAACGGTGTGCAATTGAACGGTGTGCAACTGAACGATGTGCAACTGAACGGTGTGCATTTTTACGTGTCCGACTGATCGGTGTGCGATTTTTCGTGGCCGACTGATCGGTGTGCATTTGTTCGTGGCCGACTGAGCGGTGTGCATTTGTTCGTGGCCGACTGATCGGTGTGCATTTGTTCGTGGCCGACTGAGTGGTATGCATTTTTTCGTGGCCGACAGATCGGTGTGCATTTTTTCGTGGTCGACTGAACGGTGTCCAATTGAACGGTGTGCAACTGAACGGTGTACATTTGAGCGGTGTGTAATTGAACGGTGTACGTTTGAACAGTGTGCATTTTTACGTGTCCAATTGATCGGTGTGCGTTTTTATGTGTCCAATCGAACCGTGTCCAAATGAACCGTGTGCAATGTTTCGTGTCCATTTGCTCCGTGTCCATTTGCCCCGTGTCCAATTGTACTGTGTCCGATTGAAGGCCTCTCGCTCGGATCCCGGGACCGGTGCGAGAACGCCGACCGTTCACTTCGCCCAGGCCCGGCACGTCAGCCAGATCCGCTTCCCGATCAAGCCCGACACGCCTCGCTCCTCAGAGCCAATCCTTATTCCGAAGTTACGGATCCAATTTACCGACTTTCCTTACCTACATTATTCTATCGACTAGAGGCTCTTTACCTTGAAGACCTGCAGCGGATATGGGTACGAACCGGCGCGACACCTCCACGTGTCACCTCCCTCTCCTGGATTTTCAAGGTCCGAAGGAAAGATCCGGACACCGCCGCAAATGCTCTTCGCGTTCCAAACCCTATCTCCCTGCTAGAGGTTTCCAGGGAACTCGAACGCTTATACAGAAAAGAAAACTCTTCCCGGATCTCCCAACGGCGTCTCCAGGTCATTTTGGGTTACCCCGACGAACACTCTTACGAGGGCTCGAATTGTATGCGGTTCCGCTGCCGGGTTTCGGAATAGGAACCGGATTCCCTTCCGCCCGACGGGCGTGTGTCATTATATACATCGTAATAATATATGTGTCAATAATGAAAGGAAGTACGCGCGCGCGCGCGCGATTGCGCGGCGGCGTTTCTATCTCTTTCTTCTCTTTACATATATATATAATCTTTGTTTTCGACACTCGAGTATATTGTATGCCATCATTGACATAGGATTTCTCCTAGGGCTTAGGATCGACTGACTCGTATGCAACGGCTGTTCACACGAAACCCTTCTCCACGTCAGTCCTCCAAGACCTCGCTGGAGTATTTGCTACTATCATCCAGATCTGCATCGATGGCGGCTCCAGGCAGACTCACGCCCAGACCCTTCTGCGCTCACCGTTACGACCCTCCTATTCGTCAGGGCTTCGTGACGACTCGAGGGAGACGATTGCCTCGCGAGAGAGCCGCAAACGCGGTCCGACACGCGCAACGCTCCCGTCGCCGCCCCACTTGCCGCTGACGGCAGAGTATAGGCTCGACGCTTCAGCGCCATCCATTTTCAGGCTAGTTGCTTCGGCAAGTGAGTTGTTACACACTCCTTAGCGAATTCCGACTTCCATGACCACCGTCCTGCTGTCTTAACCTTTTTCGTCCCAAATGTCCATAATTTCTTTTCAACTTTCGACGCTGTAACTTTTGACCTGAACGTCGTTGAAAAAAATTGAAAACAGACTTTTCTTATAGTTTGAAACCTCCTCTTTCGAATGCCGTGATCAGAATCGGCCTACGAATTGACGGAAAAAAGTTATAACTGATTTTAAAAAAAAATGTCTTTTTCGACACCGTTTCGCAAAAATCCTATATTTTGACAACGAAAAAGTTATTCCTGTCTCACAAAATATCGTAATCGCGTATTTTTTACATGCCCTTTCTTATCCCATGGAATTTTTTTGAAAAACAAAATGGCGACTTCAAGATGGCGCTGACAATTCATTTCTTCATTTTTTTACCCAAATGTCGATTATTCTTTCGTTTTGCATCTAGGATGATTGTAAACTTGATGAAATTGAATGAAAGAGTGAGGATTATCATTTGTAAATACTTAAGCTCAAAATGACTCACTCCTAACCTCAAATTAGTCAGATGTTATGGATTTTTACCAAGATTTTTCATGTTTCCAATCCAATTTTTAATGTTTCGCAATAATTCATGTATATGTGGATCCAAAAGTGACTCTTTACATTCCTAACCTTTAAATTATCGATTTATAATCTAATAATTAGGAATTTCATGATTTCTTTCCTCAAGTTGATGTTGTGAATCCTTATTCATGTTGCTATCGCGTTCTTTAGCCGTCAAAATACGTTACTCTCTGTACCTCTTACCTCTGAATCATTCTTTGTTATATCCTCATCTCAAAATAGTCAATTTGAAATACATAATCAGTGATTATCATAGATCATAACAAAATATAACAAATGTCTTTTGACATATACAGGGTGTCCGATTCGTGAGGGATCCAACGAAAAGTAATAATAGATTGGGTCAAACTAAGAAGAATAGTCCTCTATCATTTTGCAAAATTCGCAATAATTATTAAGTAATAAACAAAAATGTACATATACATACATGTATACATATGTATGTATGCATATGTACATACATATGTATGCAATAGATTGTCAACAAAGCAAAAAGCGGTCTACCGCTTTTCATGCGCCGGGACATTTTTGCTTATTACTTAATAATTATTTTGCAAAATGGTACAGGACTATTCTTCTTAGTTTGATCCAATCTATCATTACTTTTCGTTTGGTCACGAATCGGACACCCGTATATAAGTAGGACATAGATAATAAGGAACTTACAGATCTACGAAATCACATTCGAATTGATACGAACATAAGTTCAGGTTAATTTTTGGTAACGTTGTTATATTTTGTTATGACCTATCATTATATTTTGTTATGATAATCATTGATTATGTATTTCAAATTGACTATTTCGAGATGAAGATATGACAAAGAATGATTCGGAGATAAGAGATGTAGAGAGTAACGTATTTTGACGGCTAAAGAACGCGATAACAACACGAATAAGGGCTCACAACATCAACTTCAGGAAAGAAATCATGAAATTCCTAATTATTAGGTTATAAATCGATAATTTGAAGGTTAGGAATATAAAGAGTCACTTTTGGATCCACATATACATGAATCATTGCGAAACATTGAAAATTGGATTGGAAACATGAAAAATCTTGGTAAAAATCCATAACATCTGACTAATTTAAGGTTAGGAGTGAGTCATTTTGAGGTTAAGTATTTACAAATGATAATCCCCATTCTTTCATTCAATTTCATCAAGTTTTCAGTCATCCTAGATGTAAAACGAAAGAATAATCGACATTTGGGCGAAAAAATGAGGAATTCTGAATTGTTAGCGTCATCTTGAAGTCGCCATTTTGTTTTTCAAAAAAATTCCAACGGGATAAGAAAGGGCATGTAAAAAATACGCGATTACGATATTTTGTGATGGTCAGGAATAACTTTTTCGTTGTCAAAATATAGGATTTTTGCGAAACGGCATCGAAAAAATTGACATTTTTAAAAAAAAAACAGTTATAACTTTTTTCCATCAATTCGTAGGCCGATTCTGATCACGGCATTCGAAAGAGGAGGTTTCAAACTAGAAGAAATGTGTTTTTTCAATTTTTTTCAACGACGTTCAGGTCAAAAGTTACAGCGTCGAAAGTTGAGAAGAAATTATGGACATTTGGGACGAAAAGGGTTAAGCAACCAACGCCTTTCATGGTGTCCCATGAGCGTCGAGTTGGGCGCCTTAATTCTGCGTTTTGTTCATCCCACAGCGCCAGTTCTGCTTACCAAAAATGGCCCACTTGGCACTCTGATCCGAGATGCTCGTGGCTTCATAATTTAAGAAAGCCAGAGATCTCACCCATTTAAAGTTTGAGAATAGGTTGAGGTCGTTTCGGCCTCAAGGCCTCTAATCATTCGCTTTACCAGATGAGATTCGCGCGCGTTCCGTGCGGAACGGCCGAGTGCCAGCTATCCTGAGGGAAACTTCGAAGGGAACCAGCTACTAGATGGTTCGATTAGTCTTTCGCCCCTATTCCCAGTTCCAACGATCGATTTGCACGTCAGAATCGTTACGGACCTCCATCAGGGTTTCCTCTGACTTCGTCCATGCATAGTTCACCATCTTTCGGGTTCCAACGTGTACGCTCTGGGTGCGCCTCTTCTCGCATTGAGAACGAGACGCCCCTGGAGTGCGAGGGATGATGGGCCGCATCGCGACGCGGCGCAAAGTCCGTAACCTCCGAGTACCGTGGCGCGCGCTTGCGACGGCCTCAACGCACCGTGTAGAAGTGCGGCCTGATATCTTGCGCGTATCGCCGAGCAACCGGCCGGGCGACCGAAGGTTTGTCGCGTGCCGTTTAATCGGCGACAGTTACCGGCACCCAGTAGATCGACACCCAGCGGGTCGCGACGTTCTACTTGAGGAGAAGTGCACGACGACGACAGCCGGACATCGGGGGATGGTAGCGTGCCCGCGCGCGAGCCGCGACTCCGCGGGACATCGCCCACGCGAAGCCAGCGCCGCTGAGAATGAATCCCCTCGTTCAATCTTTTGGGTTTCTTAGGTTTATCTTTGAACGGTTTCACGTACTCTTGAACTCTCTCTTCAAAGTTCTTTTCAACTTTCTCTCACGGTACTTGTTCGCTATCGGTCTCGTGGTCGTATTAAACCTTAGATGGAGTTTAACACCCACTTAGAGCTGCACTCTCAAGCAACCCAACTCTAAGGAGAGATCCTCCCGAGACGCGCACCGGTCGCTATGGGCCTGGCACCTTCTACGGGTAAGTGGCCCCATTCAAGATGGACTTGGACGCGACGCGACGCCTCGGGATAAGCGGATCCTCCCAAACACCACATTTCCCTGCGGAGGAACCGCGGGATTCGGACTCTTTCCTGTCCGCTCGCTGCTACTGAGGAAATCCTAGTTAGTTTCTTTTCCTCCGCTTAATAATATGCTTAAATTCAGCGGGTAATCTCGCCTGCTCTGAGGTCGTCAGAGAGTTTTGTAGAGAAAATCTACAAAGAGATTATACAGAGATATAGGGAGAGCGGGCGGTTATTTGTTAGCTAAAGCAGCAGTGTTTTTCACAATTATTATTGTACCAACATTTTTTATTTAGCGCTAACCACACATACCACCGCTATATTGCGCGGCACAATCTAGTGTCTTAGGTTCTCGCGGGGACGCGAGAGAGGAGAGCTAATTTATATATCGTTTTCCGTCCCTCTTAATTTTCACGAATATATATAACACGCGCGCGGCGTGTGTATATATAACGGGCGCGGTATGGAATCGATTCGACGAGTACACGACGACGTGCCGGTCACAATCTTCGTTCGAAAATTTCGTGAACTCGGACACGCGATCGGCTCGCGATTCATCCGCTTTAAGAGTGGATTTCTTTCGAAATTTCTCCCCCTCCGCGTACCGCCGGACGACAGGACAGTGCAGAGGGCCGGTTTCTCTTTCTCCATATACTTTTACCGTAAGATATCTCCTCTCGCGCCGCGAGAGGAGACAGGAGGCGAAGCCTAGGCGCGTGTGCAAAAAGGGCGGTATCGCGCTCGCGCGCTGGCGCACCGAGAGGAAGAGAGAGAGAGTCGCGGATCGATGATGCGATCGGAAGAAACAACGACGCGCTAGAAAAACGGACGCAGAATGCTTGCTGCGCCGCTTTCTTCTTGCATTTGTTTCGCCAAGAATATGAAATCACTCGTAGAGAACGATGATTCGAGTGTCGCGCGTCGTCGTCGTCGTTCCTCTCGTAATAGTATTTCGCATATCTCGTGTGTCGTCGTTTCGTCGTTTTTATATCTCCGACGAACAACTCTCTCTTTTCTCTATATAATATATATGGGTAATATATATATATATATATATATATCGATATTTTTCGACATCCTCCGGGCGCCGCTCACGGCGCTTCTTCGCTATCCTCCCTATTTTCTTTCAATAAACGCTTTTCGTGCGTACACGCTTCGCTTCTTTCCTCTCTTTTTATAACTCCTCTTTTTTTCATTGCACACACCTTCGGTGTCATTTCAGACGACGCCAAGAAGGGCGACCTTGTCAAACCCGTTTCCAATACCAGAGGACTGGGGAGGGCGACGGAAGTTCGTCTCTCTCTCTCTCAGGCGAACGTCCAATGATCGCTCGTACGCCGTTTACGCAATTTCGCATAAGGGCGCAAGTAGTTTAGGTTTGTTAAAACGACCCTTAGCCACGCATGGTCCGGGAATTGTATCCGTGGACCGCAATGTGCGTTTGAAATGTCGATGTTCATGTGTCCTGCAGTTCACAAGTTGACGCGCAATTAGCTGCGTTCTTCATCGACCTACGAACTAAGTGATCCATCGTTCAGGGTAATCGTTTTTCATTCGTCGCGTTCGTCGAACGCTTCACAGTTCATCCATCGTGGTCTACACTCCGAGGAATGAGAAAATTGTGGCCTTTCGATCAGCCTGGCCGCGCGTCCGAGCACGCGCGGACCGCCGCCGCAATCCCGGTAAAGGGATCGAGGCTGCGGCACAGAGTTGGTTTGCGATCGGAGCGTCACTTCGCCCGCCGTTGTCGACAGGCGAAGAGCCGGGGCGGAAAATTCTGTGAATAAACCATCGGACGCGCGCCCACGTATGGGACACACGTCCTCTCGTCCGCCAGTCACACATCTCACGTATGTTCGGTCGCCGGGCGTCGCGTTCTGGCCACTGGCCCCGGCTTATTAGCGGGGAGGACGCGCAGCGACGACGACGAGTGCTGACACGCACGTAGTAGCACGTGTTGAGAGTGAGCGCGTAGGCGTAGGTTACCAATACACTATTGCCCAAATACATTACTAGCCTTTAATAGAATTATCCATATTATCCAAAATATCAACTTAGGATGATTAATCCATAATATTATTCATATTAATGGAACTTCTATATTCTTTATCTGTATATATATTCATATCGGACGAGGCCTATATTACTCATCATTCAAATTAACTTATACATGATTAATTGGAATTTCAATCTATATCATTTCTATAGCTACAGCTATCCTAGGTTACGTCCTTCCATGAGGACAAATATCATTCTGAGGAGCAACTGTCATCACTAATCTAATATCAACTATCCCTTATATTGGTAATATAACAGTACAATGAATCTGAGGGGGATTCTCCATCAATAACGCTACCCTAAACCGATTTTACTCATTACATTTTATTCTACCATTTATCATTCTATTCATAGTTATAATTCATTTATATTTTCTTCATCAAACCGGATCATCTAATTCTTTAGGACTAAATAGAAATTTACACAAAATTTACTTTCACCCATATTTTACAATAAAAGATATCTTTGGATTTACTATTTTAACCTTATTTTTTATAATTATTAATCTTGAATACCCATATATCTTTAGAGACCCTGATAACTTCTCTTCAGCCAATCCTATAGTAACTCCCGGTTCGGTCGCACTAACGCCGAATCGACGCTTCCGCTCATAGTGAGATGCGTGATCGCGTCAAGCGTCTCGGCACTCCGTATCGCATATAATATTTTTTTCTTCGTTTGAAGAATTTCAACGTTCAACGAGAGATGGAGCATCTCGGATATTATTAAACGCTCGTCTCCCACGCGAGCGACTTCGACGACGACCGCGTCGGACACCGCCACCACGGCGAGCGCGCTGCTGCTTGTCGCAGAGGCGCGTCCGGATGTCGTGTCGCGCGCGTCGACGCGATTTTAATTACATCCGTCAATTCCTCTCTCCTTCGGTCTCTGTGTGTTAGACGTGTTTCTCTCCTGTCCATTCAGTCGCCGACTGCTGCGAGCGCGCGCGTCTCGAAAGACACTCTCGAGAGCAGAGCAGGAACGTTAATGATCCTTCCGCAGGTTCACGGAAACTTTGTTACGACTTTTACTTCCTCTAAATGATCAAGTTTGATCATTTTCCCGGCAATGCCGAGACATTGCCGCGCACCAGTCCAAAGACCTCACTAACTCATTCAATCGGTAGTAGTGATGGACGGTGTGTACAAAGGGCAGGAACGTAATCAACGCGAGCTTATGACTCGCATTTACTGGGAATTCCTCGTTCATAGGGAACAATTGCAAGCTCCAATCCCTAGCACGAAGGAGGTTCAGCGGGTTATCCTGGCCTTTCGGCCAGGGCACATGCTGATTCCTTCAGTGTAGCGCGCGTGCGGCCCAAAACATCTGAGGGCATCTCAGACCTATTATTGCTCAATCTCGTGCGGCTAGAAGCCGCCTGTCCCTCTAAGAAGATTTGTTTGTACGTTGGTAGTAAAAATTCGCCAGCCGAAGCCGGGGGCCTTCGCCATAAGGTACGCCTATTTAGCAGCCTAGAGTCTTGTTATCGGAATTAACCAGAAAAATCGCTCCACCAACTAAGAACGGCCATGCACCATCACCCACCGAATCAAGAAAGAGCTATCAATCTATCATCCTTCCGGTGTCTGGGCTTGGTAAGGTTTTCCGTGTTGAGTCAAATTAAGCCGCAGGCTCCACTCCTGGTGGTGCCTTTCCTGTCAATTCCTTTAAGTTTCAGCTTTGCAATATTTCCCCCGGAAAACCAAAAGCTTTGGTTTCCCGGAAGCTGAGTCATCGGAGGAACTTCGGTGGATGGCTAGCTGGCATCGTTTATGGTTAGAACTAGGGCGGTATTTGATTGCCTTTGAATCTTTAACTTTCGTTCTTGATTAATGAAAACATTTTTGGCAAATGCTTTCGCTTCTGTCCATCTTGCGATGATCCAAGAATTTCACCTCTAACGTCGCAATACGAATGCCCCCATCTGTCTCTATTAATCATTACCTCGGGGTTCCGAAAATCAACAAAATAGAACCGAGGTCCTATTCCATTATTCCATGCACGCAGTATTCAGGCGAAGCTAGCTTGCTTTAAGCACTCTAATTTGTTCAAAGTAAACGTACCAGCTTGACACTCAGTAAAGAGCACCGCGACGGGATATTAGTTAGGACGTCTCTCGCGAGGCTAAGCCCACCGGTAGGACGTCCCACATCACGCCGGTTAAACACCGCGAGCGGTGAACCGACGGTGTGTGACACAGATTCAACTACGAGCTTTTTAATCGCAACAACTTTAATATACGGTATTGGAGCTGGAATTACCGCGGCTGCTGGCACCAGACTTGTCTTCCAATGGATCCTCCGTTAAAGGATTTAAAGTGTACTTATTCCGATTACGGGGCTTCGGATGAGTCCCGTATCGTTATTTTTCGTCAGTACCTTCCCGTGCCGGGAGTGGGTAATTTGCGCGCCTGCTACCTTCCTTGGATGTGATAGCCGTTTCTCAGGCTTCCTCTCCAGAATCGAACCCTGATTCCCCGTTACCCGTTACAACCATGGTAGGCGCAGAACCTACCATCGACAGTTGATAAGGCAGACATTTGAAAGATGCGTCGCCGGTGCTAAGACCGTGCGATCAGCATAAAGTTATTCAGAGTCACCAAAATAAACGGTGGACGAACGGCGAGCCGCCCGCCACCGATTGGTTTGATCTAATAAAAGCGTCCTTTCCATCACTGATCGGGACTCCGTTTTGCATGTATTAGCTCTAGAATTACCACAGTTATTCAAGTAAATGTGGATACAATCTAATGAACCATAACTGATTTAATGAGTCATTCGCGGTTTCACTTTAATTCGACATGCACTGATGCATGGCTCTTTGAGACAAGCATATGACTACTGGCAGGATCAACGAGGGAGCTTCGTGTTTGGTTACGCGCTCTCGAGGAGAGCGGTAACTCGCAAGTGAGCCCACGTCTCGGGAGGCGAGGACCCGTCACGCGCTGTTAAGCTCTCTCTTTCGTCGCCGCCGGCCTTTGTTGGCCGGTCGGCGAAACTCTGTATTATATATTTTATTGAAAATCGTCTTGATGAAATAGCCAAGCATTTTCAAAATATCATTTCATTCAGTCTCCACAAAACTTATTTTACAATATACAAATCCCAATAGTGCATTTTATATAAAATGCTTGATTTAAAAGATCATTTTGATTCTTATTCTTCCATATATATATATATAAACGGCACGGTCGCGAAGACCGCGCCAGTTTTATCCTGACGGTAGATCGACAATGCCGATTGCTTAGACGTCGAGGATAAATTTTTGCCTATCGCATGCGTTTTTAAGGCACGCGTAGTTTTCTTTCGCTACGGCGAACAAGGCGAGCGGGAAGAGAGGTTTATCAACTCCTCCGCCACTCGTATTCGTGGAGTAAGCGTTCAGTAAGCGCGACAATTCAGCTACTTTTCGTCCAAGACGAGAGCGAATCGCGCGGCCAGCACACTAGATGCGTGCGCGCCACATAAGAGCTATTCGGTCTTGCGACACCGACTCGTGGCAATGCTGCGCTTATAAAAAGTGTGTTCGAGACGATACGCGAAAGAACGAAGCGTCAGAGACACGCAGAACGCGCTCCGGCACACGTCCGTCCGCGACCGACTCGTTTCGACGCGCCGAGCGCGACGTATCTCTTATAATACTCAACTGACGACCCGGGCGATCGGCGACGCACGGTGCACGGTCGAGTGCACGGCGGTATACGGGTGCGAATGCCGATAAACGCGATCGTCCGGGACATTGAAAAACGGAAAAAACGAAGAAACATTAAATAAAGATTAACATTATGATCTTCTCACGATTAAATGTATTAAAAATTTATTTCAAATTACACCTACGAAATAAGGCACGGGCGGCACCTACGAGGAAGCTATCAGGCAATACCTACGAGATATTTCGACGCGCCAAGTCCCTTCTCGGCGGTACCTACGACGCGTAGATGGGCGGAACTTACGAGAGATGTTTCGGGCGGCACCTACGGAGGGAGGGTCCCGTTAGCGCACAGTGCGATAGCTCACGTCCCGATAGCACACCAACCCGATGGCACACCAATCCGATGGCACACCAACCCGATAGCGCACCAACTTTGCACCAAGTACAACTTTGCACACGAAGCGAGGAGGACGGTGTGGGTGCGGGAGGGAGGCCGAAGGCCGCCCTTGCACTCCTTCGTGTGTGTGTGTGTGTGTGTGTGTGTGTGTGTGTGTGTGTGTGTGTGTGTGTGTGAATGTGTGTATATCTTTGCATGCAAAGTTGTACTTGGTGCACTATTGGGTTGGTGCGCTATCGGGACGTGGGCTATCGGGACGTGGGCTATCGGGAATTGTGTTCAATTTTTCGTGTGCTATCGGGACGTGGGCTATCGCACCGTGGGCTAACGGATCTCGCTCACCTACGGACACCGAACGGCTCGCGACGCGCCAAGTTCCTTCTCGGCGGTACCTACGACGCGTAGACGGGCGGAACCTACGAGAGGTGTTTTGGACGGCACCTACGCAGTAATGCCAGGCGGGTCAGGTTTTTCGTGCATGCGGGACAATAATGGCGGCTAACCAGCGCTGTATCACCGGCATCTGGTATCAAGTATCACATGGAAGATTTGGCAGGCTATAGAATAGGTTACCGGGAGACAGTAAACAGTTTGTTGAAAGTAATATTTTATATCGTTTATCCGAATAATAGTGAATGTTAATAGTGAGTGTTAATAATAGTGAGTTTATTCAGTGTAATAAAAATAAAACAGAGAAAATAAGGATTAACGATTACGCGTGTAAACGATCAGATCTAATTAGGAGAGTTTTGGGTTAATAAATATTATTTTAAAAAGATGGAATTTAATAAAGGAGCTATTAAAAAACGTAGAATTAGGGAATTTCAAATTTCTTGGCTAGATGAAAATAGTTTTAAAGGATGGTTAGCTCCTCATCCTGCAGAAAATAAAGCGCTCTGCACAGTATGTAATAAAATTAGTTGTCGGAAAACAAATTTAATTGAACATTCACAGACGATCAAACATATTGAGAAAATAAGAATATTAAATTATAAAGCCGATAATAATAATAATAATGTATTATCACATAAAGATAGAGTCAAACGCGCGGAAATAAAATTAAGCGCTTCTTTCGCATAATGTTGCTTTTTCTACCGTAGATCATTTAATTCTATTATTAAAAAACATTTGTATAGAATCTAAAATTGCACAAGATCTTTCACTTGCTCAAACAAAATGTTCAAAGATTGTCAAAAATATTATTGCAAAACATGAATCAGAAAAAATCATAGAATATTTAAAAACGCGTAGATTTTCAATTTTAATTGATGAAAGCACAGATATCAGATAATAAATTAATGTGCATTTTAGTTCGATATGTTTCCCCTTTAAATAAAAAAGTTTCTACTCGATTATTAGAATTATTAACTTTAGATGCGACAGATTGCTCAGCAAATAAGATTTTCGAAATTTAAAAATTTTTTGGAAGAAAAAAAATTCCCATTAAAAATATTGGATTAGTGTGTGACAATGCATCTGTCATGGTAGGATGCAATAATTCTTTTATAAGTCATTTAAAATCAGAAATACCAGAATTAATAACATTGTATTTGTCATTCGTCTGCACTTGTAGCTAGTAAATCTTGAAAAATTACCTTCATCTTGCGAAAATTTAATTAAAGGAATTGCTACTTACATTTCGGGCAGTGCAAAGAGATGTGCAATTTTGGTTGAATTTCAAAATTTTTTTGATATAGAGCGACATAAGGTATTAAAACTTTTCAATACTAGATGATTTAGTTTACATAAATGTGTTTTTAGACTTTTAGAAAATTGGGAAGTGTTAAAAAATTATTTTACTTTAGCAGTAGTTGAAGATAAATTAAAATCGGCAGATTATTTTAGAAAGTTTGAATAATAACTCAATTAAAGCATATTTATTATTTTTGAAATATTCTTTAAATTTTTTAAATAATTTTAACGCTTTGTTTCAATTGCGTAATATTTTAATACATAAATTATATGAAACCAGTAAACAATTAGTATTTCAATTTGCGCAAAATTTTGTAAATCTTGACGTATTAAATGATATTTTTATTTTAAATTTAAATGATCAAAAGAATATTAAACATATAGATAGAATGTATATATAGGATCGGAATGTGAAAGTTTTTTAGAAACATTATCTTTAGAATACGCGCAAAAAATTAAATTCAAGTATTTAGATTTTTATATTATTACAGTTCAAGAAATGTTAAAACGTTTACCGTATAATGATTTCTTTTTTCAGCAATTAACGTTTTTAGATCCGAAAATAGCTTTATATAATGAAGATAAAAATAAAATTAAATATTTAACTTATATTGCTACGCGAATTAGACACAATAATATCACTCAATTAGCTTTTGAATGGAGAATTTTATCTTCAATCATTAATGAAGAAAAAAAATAGAATTAGCTTCTCTTGAAATAGATGAGATGTGGAAAAATATATTAAATTCTAAAAATTTTGATGGAACGAAAATATTTCCAAATTTAGAATTGTTAGTTGAAATAATCCTTTCTCTTCCACACTCAAATGCTGAGGCCGAAAAAATTTTTTTCTATTGTAACTGATGTTAGAAATAAAAAACGAAATCGATTATCTAATGATATAGTTTTCGCGATTTGTATTATTCGGTCCAGCTTTCAAGACACCGAAAAAAATTGTATTAATTTTGACGTAAACGCAAGACATTTAAAACTGCATACGCTAAATTTATATGGAGATATAGCGCAAATCTGATAGTTTTATAAAAATAATAATTATTTTTTAATTTTTGTTTTTTGTACTATTTTGCATGAAAGCTTTTGCATTCTATTAGCTTTACTTATCTAGCCATGACACTATTTTTTTATGCACGTTGCATGTATTATTTTTTTAGTTTATTAGTTTAGAGTTTATTTTTGAGTTTTTATATCAGAGTTTATTTTTCAAAGTTTATTATTTTTTTTACAGTTTATTGTTATTATATTTATTTTTACTTAACAATAAGAATTTATTCTTACATATTATATATTTTGCTGTGCAATTTTATGTGCAATATTTTATATTTTAATTTTTAATTATTTGTTTTTGGAGGAGGGATTTTTAGTGGGGGAGAGTCCCACACTACCTCGCTTGACCGGCTAGCGAGGTGTGCATAATGCATTTTCCCCTTTCGTCGATCGAAAAAAAAAGTCGATAATATTATTTTTTTTTAAATTAATTAAAAATATTTTTATTTATTACAAAATAAATTTATTTTATTATTTTTATATATTAATTATTTTATATACGCAGATAAAAATGTGTGCCGTTGATTACTCGCAATAATTTTCGAAGAGAACATTTTTTCGGGCGACCAGCGGCACACTTTTTTATCTCTATTAGATACTTCATTGAGGCCGCGTTCACTGCGCATACGCGAAAAACCTGACCCGCCTGGCATCACTGCACCTACGACGCGTAGACGGGCGGCACCTACGAGAGGTCCCTCGGGCGGCACCTACGGACACCGGACGGCTCGCGACGTACCAAGTCCCCTCGCGGCGTGTTGCTTTCGCCGACGAGTGAGAAAATTACAAGTCCTCTCGCGGCGTGTTGCTTTCGCCGTCGAGCGAGAAAATTGCATGTTCCCTCGCGGCGTCTCGGTTTTCGCCGTCGTACGACGCGCAGTGTGGGCTCTCGTCTAACCGACAAGACGAATCCTCAAGCCGAGGGCTGAGTCTCAACAGATCGCAGCGTGGTAACTGCTCTACCGAGTACAACACTCCGCCAGATATCTTTTTTTTTGGTTTTCCACGTGGGAGGGCAGGGGAAATGCAGGGTCCCAGTCCCCTCCATCCCCCAATGCACACCCCTTCGAATTAGCTTCGAGAGAGTAGTGTGGGGCTCTCCCCCCTCCTGCGGGGAGCCTACCCACTAAAACCCCTGCCCGGGGGGGGATCGTAACACGATCCCCATAGGAAAACTTTCCTCCAAGTTTTATACTCGAGCCGAAGGATACTGGATGACCATAACTTCCTCCCGGATCGAAAATTTCAGCACCTAAAGGTGCACAACAGTGATGCTGGTACTTCTTGTATTATATCTTCAGGTTAGTAATACTATTTACACGTATATAAACATATTTACACACATACTATATACACGTTTTCTTCTGTTTTAGATGGACCTCATCCACCGCCAGGAGCCAGGATCAGTTCGGACCACAAGGACCCAAGGGCCTGGACATCCCAGGGGAACAGGATCCCTACTCATTTTTATACTAATGTAAATATACTGGTAGGTATCTTAGCTTTAAGTATATACATATATAACTATCTGTACATTTATATACAGCACATATACACATCACTCATTCACACATATCATTCAAACACATACACACCTATATACAAATGCACATACACACAGTTGTACATAACTCAAATTTTAGACTAATTCGTGTCTGTACTGGATCTTATTGACAGGGATCGAGATCTCGATCTACGTGCCTGTCTGGCGCGTTCTTCATTTTCCTTTGTTAGCATAACACTTTTCGCAAATGTAACCACCGATTTCCATTTCTCTTTTGTTTCTAACATTTCTTTAATTAAAGTATTTAATTGCAGGTCAGGACCAACAACACCAATTAGGGTATTGCGCTGATCATGCCACCTACTACAATATCTAATTGTATGTTCAACGTTGTCAACGTACCCTTCATTACAGGAAAGGCACAGACGATTGTGCTTTTCCAATTTTCTCCAGATAGGAGCCAAATACACCATGTCCAGTAAGTAACTGGGTGAGATGAAACTTAAGACAACCGTGCTTTCTTCCTAACCATCTTGTAAATTCAGGTAAGATCACATTTATAGTTTTAAGACCAAAAGTAGTATGTTCTAATTTTAACTGCCATTGTCTATTTAACAACAAATTTTCTTCCTTTTTAATTTCCGCAGCACCTCGAGTAGAGTAATTCCCAGTGTCACGGAGATCCTTCGTGCGCTCGTAAACTCGTCGACGACAGTCCGCCTGTAAAATAACAAGCGGAATGCGTGCTAGGAGAGATGCAGTATCAAGAGCTACAGTGCGGTAACCACCTATAACTCTAATACATATATTGCAAATGCTTTGATTCATCTTATTAATCATGATTTTTCTTTTATACAAATAAGGGTACCACACTGGAGCGCCATAGAGCAACACCGAGAGAACTACATTTGCAAACAGCTCTTAGGTTCACAAGGTCCTCTTAAGTTGGTCATAATACCCGTAAGAGCCCCTGTCACCTTCAAGGTTTTAGCTATCACATACTTAAAGTGCTGATGAAGTAAAGTAAGTTTATTATCTAAGATTATTCCTAAATACTTAAAATTATTAGAGATAATAATCTTATCACCGTCTAGATCTATACTATTTAACATATTTACATTTTGCACATTATTACATTGTCGAGAGAATACAATGACCTCTGTTTTTTGTGTGGCAACTCGCAGAGGGCACGTATGTCATTGATAGTTCTACACGCTTGCAATGAAGCTTCGCATGCATCATCTTTATTTTCCAAGGACGTGAGTATTAAGGAGTCATCTGTGTAGCAGATTAACTGCGAATTTCTTTCAGTTCTTTTACGCAGAATGGAGTCGTAAGCTATATTCCAGGGCATATATAACAGGGGTCCGAGGACGGACTGTAGACTGTATGTCTCTTCGCTCAAAACCTTCGGGTGTTGGATATATGATTGCACGTTGGTGCAAGTACGAATCTATGATTCTACGCAAGTAATCCGGCACTCGTTTTTGTGCTAAGGCTTCACGTATTGTTTCCCAAGGCAGGGAATTAAACGTATTCTCGATATCATTGCTAATTGCAGCCACGAGAATTTTTAGAGAAAGCATTTTCAACTATTTCAATTATACGGCTTAAGGCATCAACAGTTGAACGCCCTTCCACAAAGCCATACTGTCATGACGATAAGGCATACTGTGGATTGTCCTTAAACCAATTATTGATTCTTTTACAAAGGATCCGTTCAAAGGTTTTACCCAGTTCGTCTAAGACGCAGATCGGTCTGGACTTGGAAAGGCTGTTTGCATCTTTATTCCCTGCCTTGGGAATCAAAACAAGCCGTCCAGTCTTCCAATTGGCCGAAAAAACGCCGTCGTAAAGGCATTTACTATAGAATAAGGCCAAAGCCTCGACAAAGCAGTCAGGCAGTAATTTAATTACCTTATCAGGGATACCGTCAGGGCCAGGTGCGCCTCCTTCTGAGTTCGAAATCAATCTCCATGGCTGTGACACCAAATAGATCCTCCCACTCAAAGTTCGGCCATAAGGTGGTCGGATCGTGGGTAACGCCTGGCGGGAAGAGTTTTGACAAAACAGTGTCCCGTTCTAGTGGAGTTAAAAGCTCTGTTAATCCCGGTGATGCTTTTCTAAGTTTCCCTGTAACTATTTTAAAGGGGAGTCCCCAGCGATTATCATCTATGAGGAGTAGCAAGTCACTCCACGATTGGGACTTTGCTTTCAAGATGGAATTCCGGAGCTCAGTTTTTTGTTTCTTAAGCTCTCTTTCAAGAGCATAAAAATGTTCCTCATTTAATGCAGAGGTACCCTGTTTGCTGCGGTATCTAGTATAGAGTCTATGACAATGATGGACAGCAGTTCCGCAATACTCTCGTTCCACCAGTATGCGGACCTATTTCTTCGTCTCTTTCTTTTGCGTTGTGCAGAAAGATCCGCCGCCTCCGTAAGTATCTCATTGATCCTGTTAGAGATATTGTTAACAGTACTATTATCATCAGCAAGAAGACTAAGGATGTCTGTAACATGCCAATTCAGCACCGCACGAAAGTCTTCTTCTTTGAGCTTGGAACATGACCAAGACTTCATACTATTTACATTATGTACATTATTATTTACATTATTGTTACCAGAGTTAATATTTACACTATGTACATTAAAAATAATATAGCGGTGGTCAGAGAGTGTTTCCTGTTCTTCCAGGACTTCCCACTCAGATAAAAGAGACATCATACCTGCAGAAGCCAGTGTAATATCAACCACTGACTCATCTTGAGGGCGGACGCACGTAGGTATAAGTCCCTGATTAACAATACAGAGATCTCTCTCTGCTATCCATTGTTCAAGAAATAATCTTTTTGTGTTATTAGATCCTCACAGGTGAGATTTGGCATTCAAATCTCCCGCTATCAGGGTTAAGCCATTGGAGGAAGTAACCACATCAGCTAAGGAGTCAAAGTATGCTAGCATATCAGATCAATCAATCTTTGGTGACAGGCCACTATATGATATGTGCCAATGCGGACCTTACAAATGTCATTATGGGCTGTTTCAGGCACTAAAAGTGCACCACACAACTCAGGTCTATAATAGACACAAGCTAGTTTATCCTCGCTAAGAACCATTGCGAGTTTGGATTGTGCATTATCGGAGGTTCAGAGATAATACATATCGCAATATCATGCTCGATAGTGTACTGCATAAGCAGGCTTAATGCAGGCCTACTTCGATTAAGGTTGCATTGTACAATCTTCATGATTAGTATTAATGTTAGTCGCCCTCTGAACCGACTTATCTGATTGTGATTACATAGCCACAGCACTACACTTGAACGAGCCTGCACGATGACAAGCCGCGAAGCCAAGTTCCGCACACAGAGCACAGTATGCCTCATTACCGCATTGGGCGGCCTTATGATCGCTGCTACCGCAACGGAAACACATTTTCGATCTGTCTTGCGCTGAAGTACAGCCAGACACCTGGTGCCCAGGTTGCCAGCACCTAAAGCACCTAGGAGTCTCAGGTTTCTGTAACACAAGTTTCGCTACTGTCCAACCGAACTTCACCTTGCCTATCTTGGAGGCTTTGACTGCTGCTGTTGCAAGACATCTCACCCACGTCATAAGTAACCCATTACGCATAGGTGTAATAGGTGTTACTGTTACCTCGTTATTGTTGCAGCCCCTTAGGGATGCAATACCAGAAGCTATATCCATGGCTGTGACCGATTCGTCAAAACCGACAACTCTTATACAGCCTCGAATTTCCGGCCGTGTTACAATGGCTGCATCACCAAGTAGAGGCACGAGCCCTCAAATCTTCCGCAAGACCTTTAGTATTCGTACCTGGTATCTCAATGAGTAATGCACCTGTGCCAGTTTTCTTGATCTTAGTATTTGTAATTCCCAACTCTTCGATTGGGATATTGGCCTTCAATTTGATAAGTAGCTCAGCGTATGAAAAGTTGTCTGTTTTACCTTTAATAACCACCGCTGAAGATTTCTTTTTCTGCAATAGTTGAATACTATGTTTTTCCCAGGATTTCCGGGACCAGATGTAGCATTAATTGTAGGAGTGGTTGTAGCTCCTTTCATTGCTTGGGTAGGTACTACTTCTCCTTCTTTTTGCGTTTTTGTATTACGCTTTCTTAGTTTTTTCTTTTTATCCTTTGTTTTACCTACTGTTTTCTATCTTTCAGAGTCCTCATCCCTGCTAGTTGTGTCTAGGCCTTTCCTTACTGTTTCCTTGATTACACTAACTTTTTTCTTTTTTTTTTGTTTCAGGTGCCGGACCAGATGACGCCAGCGGAGCTGCCGGGGATTCAAGAGCCGAGGCATAGCTACGACCATCTTCCCAGAGGACCGGACTGTTGACATCTTCAGAGGGATCTTCAGGATGACCAATCATCGAGGGACCAGAATCACAGGTAAGTGGATCACGGGTAAGTACATCAATTATAACTTTTTTAGGTATATTAACTTTTTCAATGTTTTTAATCGCAAGTTTCTTTATTATACGAGGAGATCGCCGTGGGAGAGGAGCTTCATAGTCAGTTTTTGAAGTTGTTGGTACTCCTATGTTTGCTTCAAGTAGGTGAATTTTCTGTTTAATCCACGCTAATTCAGTTGTAATTTCTTCTGTCATGGATATTGTTTTCTTCTGTTCCAGATCAGAAGCTGGTGACGTTCCAATATTCTTCGTAGTCTTCGCGATCTGTCGTATTTCATAGGAATCTCGTGTCTCTTTAAATGCTTTCTCCAGGTTAGTATTAATTGCTTTTATATCATCCATTTCTTTCTGTAGTGCGAGATTAACTGATACTAATCTAGCATTTCTAACCTGTAATAATTGTGGATTATCTGATTTCAGTGACTGATTGTGCATATGTCTAAACATTTCTCGTAAGAGTTCGAGTCATTGTTTAATCATTCCACTTAGTACACCTTGTGTGTTACTCTTGACTCGAATAACATCAATATCGTCCAAATAGTCCATCGCAAAAGCAGACAGTGAGGTAGGTGACTGCTTGGCTACATTTTCAGGGTCAATTAACTTGTGCATTTTAGGAGCAATGGGTGATGTTCTTTTTCTAATTTGCTTTTTCCTTTTTTGACCCGTAGAGTCCCCTTCAGTGACCTGTGTGTCTTCCGCCTCACCCACAGTGGTCTTTCGGACGGACGATGGAATGTCCATGTGCATCGGAGGAGGTTTCACTCCATCTTCCGTGGTGTTATCTTCGATAATAATACGGGCTTTCCGAGGACGCAAACGCTGAGATGCCCAGATCAGAGTCCTCATCCGTATCCGATACTTCCGGCTGTCTGCATCTTTTTCCTGCCATAGTTTTAATAGCAGTTGCCATTGATGGTGCGTCTTCCTTTTCAGGTCTTGCATTGTCGTCCGGTTCCTCCAGGGAGTCATTATAGTCCTCCTGAAATAGTTCACCCGGAAATGTAGAGGGATCCACTAGACATTCCACGGATTCCGGACAGCATGCGTCCAACAAGTGTCCAACCATATTAGGCGGAACATCGAAGGTCGGATCCTCGGAAGAGGGAACAGTGAGCCGCTCTCCTCCCACGATCGCAACATCCGATACGTCCGCGCTAGCTGATGTGGTGGCAGGGGTTGTAACCTGCATTTCCTGTACGGGATCTTCCATGTGACGCATACTATTACAGGGTTTTCATCAGTCATGATGACCGTGCTTGCAACACTTGGTTGCCTTTCCTCCTCCTGAGTAGTAGAAATTGGGTTTGTGTTAAGAGATTCCATTTTGGCAGAAAATTCAAAATTAAGACGGTTCGCCCATCATGGGAACCCCACCGCGGTGGGTTTACTTCCCCGCCTGTACAATAGACCTAGCAAAAGTGTACAGCAACTGAGAAGCAGCTTTCGGGTGGCCAGCCCTAGCCGTACAATAGACGGTGAATCTATAGAAAAAAGTTTCTGGAGAGGGCCAGGTCCACAAAATGATGCAAAAGGTTTAACATCACTCCTATCGAATGGGCCCCGTGGATCCGAACCACGGGTAACCCAGACCTCGGGCTAGACGGTGCCAGGATTTACCCTACCCGGCTCCGGGTATGAGGAAATACTGGCCAAGTAATCCTCCACACACATGCCCAGTTACCCGGCTTCAACCCCGACATAGGCTCCGCAGAGAGGGAGCGGTTTTTCCACGTTAAACATGGCCCTTCAGGCACCTCATCCCAGACAAGTCCGGGGCTTATGCATCTTCCAGGCCAGAGGTGAGGTACAGACTTCACCTCTCCACTGCGGTCGGGGGGCTACTATTCCCCCCTTGGTTAGTCTGGGGAATATCCACCGGGGCTGGCCGTGTCCCATTCACACATACGGCTGTTGGAAAGAAGGGAGCCACCCTTATGAAGAAATTAGAAAGGAATAAGGAACAATGGGAAGGAATCAAGGATAGGGAATAAGGTAAGGAACACATGCGTCAGATGCGCCACACACACACATACATACACACACACACACACACACACACAATACACACACACACACACACACACACACACACATACACATACACAACAGGGTATCATTGTCCGGGAACCACAAGCCCGAAGGACCGGCCGGGTGACTAAGTTACCCAACCGAGCCAGAGGCAGGTGGCCTCGGACCGCACCCAAGACCCCCATCGCGGGAACAGCCGCCAACCCCGGGTAGGCCCCGCCAAGGCAGGGTCATCCCTAACGGCCGGGTCAGCCGGGCGATTGTAGTCAGGGCCGCCTACCCCTATGCGCATCAGGCCAAGGTGCCCGGAGGGAGCGCGACCCCCCTTCTCATCCCCCGTCAGTGGGCCCGTGGCAAGCCACGTACCCACCTTCGAGAGATGAGGAAGTGCAATGGCGTGCTCTTAGACCCACTACGATAACTGTGGAAGCCTCTCCACCACGACAAGGTGGCACGCCACGGAAAGCCAGGTATCTAAGTCGTCTACAGACGATTCCGATTCTTGACATCGAACTTGCGAAACCCATGATCATCCGTCATACACCGTGCCGTCGTAGCGGTGAGTTCCCGACGACGGGCGATGGCGCCGTACGGCAAACCGGGCTCGTGCGACAACCGGTCCGTGGATTGGCCGCCTAGTAGTGTCACATTGTTTTGAGCCTTTCGACTCACGAGACTCCTAGAGATATCATTGCCATCTTAGACTAGAGAGGATACGGCCTTAGAGGCGTTCAGGCATAATCCCACGAATGGTAGCTTCGCACCACCGGCCGCTTGACCGAGTGCGTGAACAAACTGTCCGAATCTGCGGTTCCTTTCGTACTAAGCAGGATTACTATCGCAATGACTAGTCATCAATAGGATAAAATTTACCTGTCTCACGACGGTCTAAATCCAGCTCACGTTCCCTGTTGGCTGGTGAACAATCCGACGCTTGGCGAATTCTGCTTCGCAATGATAGGAAGAGCCGACATCGAAGGATCAAAAAACGACGCTATGAATGCTTGGCCGCCACAAGCCAGTTATCCTTGTGGTAACTTTTCTGACACCTTTTGCTGAAAACTATTCAAGTCAAAAGGATCGATAGGCCGTGCTTTCGCAGTCTCTATGCGTACTGAACATCGAGATCAAGCCAGCTTTTGCCCTTTTGTTCTACGCGAGGTTTCTGTCCTCGCTGAGCTGGCCTTAGGACACCTGCGTTATTCTTTGACAGATGTACCGCCCCAGTCAAACTCCCCGCCTGGCAGTGTCCTCGAATCGGATCACGCGGGCGTATTAACGGCGATCGGCTTCAGCCGATCGCCACTCTGACACGCTTGGCTTTAGAACACCGTGAACGCCGGGGCGCAAAGCCCTCGGGGCACGCGCTCCGCCTAACCGAGTAAGTAAGGAAACGATGAAAGTAGTGGTATTTCACCGGCGATGTCATTGTCATCTCCCACTTATGCTACACCTCTCATGTCTCCTTACAGTGCCAGACTAGAGTCAAGCTCAATAGGGTCTTCTTTCCCCGTTAATTTTTCCAAGCCCGTTCCCTTGGCAGTGGTTTCGCTAGACAGTAGATAGGGACAGTGGGAATCTCGTTAATCCATTCATGCGCGTTACTAATTAGATGACGAGGCATTTGGCTATTTGTTTCAGCAGTCGCTCATCACGTCGTCATTAATCAGATCGCGAAGCGACCAACTGGTGATATTGTAAGGGCTCTTACAGTTTGCTGTTGCAACAGAGATGTGGTCTTACCTCGGAAACGAATACCAAGGTGCTAGGGAATGCGTATACATACCGCCTCTTGCTCATTCCATTGAGCATATAACGAAAGCACCGTTAAAACCTCAACAGAGGATAAGGTTGCTGCGGGACTGCCTCTTCCCTATTATCACCGATGTAGGGTAGTCTGTCAGCGTCAAAACCCTGAAAAAGGCGGATGTGCTAGTTAAGACCGCGGTTCGACGCTGGCTTTGCTTTGCCCATGATGTGCCTGCTGGCTACTTTTATGCGCCGATACAGAAAGGCGGGCTTGGGATGCCACTTTTAAAAGCTATGATCCCTATTCTGAAGTACAACCGACTTTAGCGGTTGTGTGTGAGCTTGTTGCCGGCCGCGTCAGCCGCTGCCGAAACCACTTACGTGGCTAAGCAGTTGGTGTGGCGTGAAAACCAGATGCGTGTCCGTGCGAACAGAGTAACCACGACCGTTGAGCTACGACGGTAGTGCGCTGCATAGTTACATGAGTCATGCGATGGGAAAAGGCTCAGGGAGGCCGAAGGATCCTAACTGAGCTCCCACTGGGACGCTGGCGGTGCCGAATCTATTCCCGGAGCTATGTTCACTACTACCACGTGCGCACTAACTGCTTACCGTCGACCTCTGCCCGAGATCGTCCGGAGCGCGATGTGCGCTGTCGCGCTGGTTGTTCCGATATCGAGACGCCGGCGCACTGTGTGCAGAGATGCTTTAGGACGCACGGAGGAAGGATCCTGCGGCACAATGACCTGTGCTGTCAAGTCGGTGGTTACTTGCAACAGAAGAGTCGGCAAGTCGATGCCGAATTAGCGTATTCGATCTCTGCCGGCAGATGAAGACCCGACCTGACGATCGCCAGAGGTGGCGAAGCGGTCGTCGTAGACGCGCAAGTGGTTTCCAGCGAATCGGCGTTGAGAGAGGCTCACAATCGGAAGGTGGAGAAGTACCGATCGAATGATGATCTAGCGAGCCGCGTGGCGGAGCATACAGGAGTGCCACGTAATAATGTTCGTTTCACCGCCATTACAATCTCATAGCGAGGTGTCTGGTGCCCTGATACCGAGATGGAGTTGAGACAGCTTGGGTTAACAACGACTCAGCTGCGGATGCTCACAACTCGTGTATTGTGGGGCTCATGGATGAGCTGGCGTAGATTCAACAGAATAACAATCCGCTTTGATAACAGGCGGCAACTGACCGCAAGTGGAACCCAAGAGACATCGAGTCTGTGCGCGGGCCCTGTTCGACACGTTTGTCCACGTGTATGAATGAAAAGAGTCACTAGTTGGTTCCGAATGAATGAGGGCGAATTGCGACCGCCAACAGCAAACTGTAAGACCATTACAATATCACTTGCTCACTTTGCGATCTGATTAATGACGTGATGAGCGACTGCTGAAACAAATAGCAAAATGCCTCGTTATCTAATTAGTGAAGCGCATGAATGGATTAACGAGATTCCCACTGTCCCTATCTACTGTCTAGCGAAACCATTGCCAAGGGAACGGGCTTAGAAAAATTAATAGGCAGATTGGCCGTGCCTTTACTTTCTCCGGAATAGTTTCCGTTCCTTTAGGAATTAGAACCAACGTCGCGATCTTCCATTGCTCTGGGAATATTCCTGATTTGAAGCATAAGGTGAAAAGCTTCCTTAAATAACCTAGCATGTTACCCGGTATCTTTTTCCAAACGGAAAATTTTAAGTTATCAGGACCGGCTACGTTTGCTACGTTTTTATTCGGCCGTTTTTTAACCAATCGAAACATCTCTGCTATATCTACTTCTGCCTGTTCCTCCTTATTGCGCATAAATGTTATTGAGAAAACGGGCAATGGAACGGTTTTGAGAGATTGGTCCGAGTCTTTTGGAAATAATGAATTTAACAATCTATCCAGATTCGCCTCATCTAATGTTTCCGATAATGTTGGATTCATTCTGCGAATTTTCCCCATAATCAATTTATATGGGAGTCCCCACGGGTCTTTATCTATTGTGGCGATCAATTCAGACCAGGCGGCACTTTTAGCCTTACAAATTTCATTTCTGAGCTCCTTCTTTGCTCTTACATAATTTCCTTTTTCAATCTTTATTTTGTTCGGATCATTACTACGCTTGCTTCGACACCAGCGCCTTCTCTTTTTAATGGCTTCCTTACGCAGCCGATAGACACTTTCCAATCACCAGTACACCTGTCTCCTCGCGTTTTTCCGTGCAACCAGTGGAGTTGCTACATTACATGCGTTTGTCATGATTTTACGTATCCAGTCTGCATACTGATCCGGGTCATTTTTCATGTTAACTGACAATTCAACACTAAGGAGGAACTCCAAAACCTCAGTAAACAACTCCTCATCGAGCTTCTTAAAATTCCACCTGTGTGCTTTTGAGGCTTTACTTCTTTTATCCGTATGCGGTTTCTCCAAGATTATTTCTATGTACTGATGGTCGGAAAGGATCTCCACATCATCAAGCACCGACCAGTTCATAAGGCACGGTGATGCCCATGACAAATCAATAATAGAACAGCCTTGCGGTCTAATACATGTATGTTTCGCGCCTTTATTTAGAAGTCTTAATTCAGTAACTGCCGTCCAGTCTATAATTGATTCGCCTCTTCTATCAATTCCACATTGTCGCATACGCGTTAAAATCTCCGCAAACTAACGATGGCGTAGATCGTATTGTCAATATGTCATTTAGTGTATCTAAATATTTCAAAAATGTTAATATCTTCACATTACGAGAGATATAACATGAAACTATTTGCATGTCTTCTAATGTAATTGCTACAAAACCTATTCCTTTATTAACTAACCGGCAGCGCCATTCAGAACTTTTGGGCCTCCATAGTATTGCCGCACATTTATCATCGCTAATAAAACATTGATAGTCTCTTTCAAGCCTTTAGGTGGTTCTGATATAATTGCCAATGTAACATCGGTTTCGTGCATATACTGTTTCAATAAATCTAAAGCAGCCCAGCTGCAATTCAAATTTATTTGTATAATCTTAATTGCGTCCATCACTAAATACCGAGATCTGCGACGCTTTTCTGCCTCTATCAATTATTTTCTTTATCAGTTGAGGACCTACAGGGTACCCATGATTTTTTAGGCAAACCTGTGAACCTATTCTGTGCCTCGCCTCGCAATGTCCTTACATATTAAACAATTCGGAAAACTAGCTCTACATTGCCCAACATTGTGCCCTGAGCTACCACATTTAAAACATAATCCCGTTCTATCGGTATTACTACGACAACCTGTCCGTACGTGACCATATCGCTAGCATTTATAACATTATATAGGGCGTTTTTTAAACAGGTCGATCTTGACTCTAGTCCATCCAAGAGTCAATGTGCCTTTCTCCGCTATTTTTATGGCATCTTGTAACGGACAGGTTATCCATGTCACACCCATACCATTTTTCATACTGACTATGTCACTAACCTTAAAATCTCGCCGAGGTAATCCACTTATCGTAAACGGTTCGATGTCACGCAATCGCAGTTCTCCTGTAGCGATTGGATTATGTACTCTCGCATCATCACCAATTGCTGCTTCTAGGTGGTTCCGCCCTGAACATGGCGGGCTCTGCTGAGCCCGTGGCACCCACTCCTATGGACTGCGTTCCAACGCCCGCGGAAGTGTTGCCCCTTTCCCCGCCAAGGCACAAGAAGCGCCGAAGCGTGGAAGGGGAATCCGGTCTGTCTCCGCCCCTATCCCCGGTCCTCTCAAACACCAAGAGAGCGAGGGGGAGCGGTCTACCGGCGGACTCGTCCAAAGAGGCAGCCTCGCCGATTTCAGGGACGGACGCCATTATTGAAGCCATCTCGAACCGCGTCATTGCCTATGTTGATGCGCGGTTCCCAGCAATCGAGGGGCATCTGCCTTCGGATAATATCCGGCCTTCGCTCCAGGCGGACGGCGGCAAAAGCGGCAGAGGCCAAAACCTTTGCCGAGGTTGCGGCCAAACCGTCCGCGAAAGGGAAAGCGGGCCGAGGGGGTGCCGGCTCTAAGTCGAAACCCCCCTCCTCTCCGATGGTACGCCACCTTGCCGTGGTGGAGAGGCTCGGGTGATCCAACGATCCGCTGTGGTAGTACCGAGGGTCCAACCCTCGGGAGGGCCGGCGGAGAGGATCACTCGCGTACCGGGCATCCGGCTTTGTCCAGGGGACATGTCAGACCCCGAAGGGTCACTGAGACCCAATGTCAGTAGGGGAAGGAGACCCCGACTTCAAACCCCGGCTGCACGGAGCCGTGAGGGGAGGATCTCTATCCTCCCTCCGTGCACTTGCGGGTGCTCCCACGCTGTGTGAGGGTGCTGCGTGGTGGGTGCTCCTGCCACGTGGCGTCCCTCGGGGGGGTTTGTAGGGCACCATGGGGGCTAGCCCCTGGTGATCCCGGGGGGGATGTGGCTGCAGGCCCACTTCATGGCGGGGGCGTGTCCATAGCTGGACATTACTTCCCGGCATGAATGGGCGCTGCGTTCCACAAGGAGGTAGGAGGCCTTCGGGTCGGCGGGAAAGCGGACCCGGTACGTGGTGCCGGGTAGCGCGCCTGCTTGGGGGATGACGGGCCGGCAGTTTCGGGATTCCCGAGCTGTCGGGCTGGGTCGCGTCGGGCCACCAGGACGTTTCCTGGCTCGGGTCGGTGCGACGGAGGAGGCCTCCTTCAGGGTAAAGGGGATGAGGGGTGTATTCCCTCTTCTCCGATCCCGGGAGGGGCCTGCCGCCAGAGCCGCTCGGACGTATTCCGAGGTCGGGGTCTGGCGGCGAGAGTAGGTGCACCCGAACTGGCCGTCGTGACCGTTTCCCCTTCCGAAACGGCGGCCAGCGGGACGGCGCATTGTCCCGGGCCTTGATGGCCCGGGACGGGACTTTATGCCGGTCGCCA
>JAPIVC010000479.1:0-60307 GCA_030586385.1 Camponotus fellah | reverse complement strand
CCGCAGCACCCTCACACCGCGCGGGAGCACCCGCAAGTGCACGGAGGGAGGATAGAGATCCTCCCCTCATGGCTCCGTGCAGCCGGGGTTTGAAGTCGGGGTCTCCTTCCCCTACCGACATTGGGTCTCAGTGACCCTTCGGGGACTGACATGTCCCCTGGGTGAAGCCGAGTGCCCGGTACGCTCTTAGCGAGTGATCCTCCTCGCCGACCCTCCCGAGGGTTGGACCCTCGGTACTACAGCGGATCGTTGGCTCACCCGAGCCTCTCCACCACGGCAAGGTGGCGTATCATCGGAGAGGAAGTTGATTTACGCTGGTCAAAAATCACTTACTCGAACACGAGAAGACCGGCACAACCGACACGAACACTCAGCACGCTAACAGTCGCCTAGGCCGAAAATTCAAACAGCAACGATAAAATGATGTCAAGCGATTGAACAACAACAAACCATAAACATTGAGGACAAAACCAGTCAAACAGACAACAATTAAATCTTGGGCATGTTTTCAATTATCGACAGACACGAAGTATTTAGTTTTAAAGTGTCGCTTTGGAGATTCAACGCATTCTTTTGGCGCTTAATATAAATCATCTCCGATATCAATCTTTTCCCCAAAAATGCTTCCTCATCCAAAACCTCAACTTCATCAAAATCAAAAGCATGATTAAGCGGTCTATGTTCGGCAATAACAGATGTAAGATTCCTTCTATGTTCTTTAATCCTCGTTCTTAGCGAGCGTTCAGTTTGTCCTACATAAGAGGCGTCGCAATCAATGCAGTTAATTTTGTACACTATATTATTGCGCGAATCCTTTTGTAAACTATCCTTGCCGACTTTAATAAATTGGCGCAGGTTATCCTAGTGTAAGAAAGCTTGACATTGAGACCTTTGACACAATGTCGAAAACGTTCGGATATGTTCCTCACATACGGAACATTAAAATATGCAATCCTACCTTCATCTCTGTCAACATCAACCATCAATCAAACCGATATCACGTTTGTTATTAAATCTATGAAATAGAATGCTAAGTCGATCGACAATTGTATGAAAAATAAGAGAGAGCGGGTATCCATTGTTTAAAAGAATGTTAACAACAAATTCCAAAAAGTATGTAATTTGCAATTAACAATTCCATATTTTTTTCTTAAAAACAACTGTATGTTTTCTTTACACCAATTGATTCTTTTCATTATTTTGTACATAAAAGTATTAAGGTAAGATAATCGAAAAATGAATATTTTACAAGATATTTCATGGTTTATGTAAAGTTAAGAAATAATTTCAAGCCTCATAATTCGAAAAACACTCAATAGAAAAATACTTTATTATAGTTTTGGAAAGCTCTCGAGATAAGCTATAAGAATATGCAATAAAATGGAGGGGGTTCTATTAAAAAAAATAAGGTTGACCTTGAAATGACCTTGAGGGACATGGTCAAGGTCAAAGTCAAGGTCATCATCTTACTCCCCGCTTGAAACCATACAACTTTGCTATTGGATATTTTCTCCAAAATGCATTCTAACTGAAGATATTAGGGGGGTCCGATACTTTTCGATGACCCTGTGTATAATACGACACCGTATACTGCTATAGGATTTACACCCTTTGAAGTAGTATACGGACACCAAGCCGAAATCCCAACAGCATTAACGAGACCACCGAAACCAGTATATAATTACGACGATTACATACAAGAATTAAAAGAAAGATTGAGAGCAAGTAATCAACTCGCGAAAGAATACCTCAAAAAAAAAAGAAAAAGCAAAAGGGAACTACGACAGGAAGACGTAAAACAGACTTCGAGGTAGGAGAAAAAATCCTCTTACACGACGAAACAGTTCGCCGAGGAGGATCAAGAAAATTAGACTCCCTATGGATCGGACCCTACGTAGTCATCGACAAAAATTCTGATGTGAATTACACGCTCAAAATGGGAAGAAGAACGATACGCGTACACGTGAATCGATTAAAAACTTTTATCGATCAGTAAAAATTTTATAAAATAAAGACGCGTAAAAAAGGAAAATAAACAGAAAGAAAATAAAAATAATAAATCCTACCTTAAGTCGACCACCCGCGACCATGAGCTCGGCGTGGAGACGCTTCCTGATGAGAGAGCCCAGGGCGGCGAAGCAGTTCCACGTAGCCCCGGGAAATCGCCCGACCCCGAGCCGAACTCCAAAATAAGTGGGGCGCCGGCGCGTCTAGGGGAACCGAAGGCCGAAAAGGTTCACGTGGAGAAGTATCTATTAATAGGGGGTGTCTATTAATAGGGGCACTTCGAAAACGATCACTGGACGGAGAGTGCGTGCCAGGTGATCGTGCACCTCCTCCTCACGCTCCACGAGACCAGCGATGTTACGAACACAAGATTGTTCGATATTAAACTTCAATTCATGTGCGTTCGGAGCCATAAATGAGAACAAGTATTAACACAAAAGAAAAACCTTTTTACTGACAAAAAATCGCGCAACACACGCCGACGTCTGAAGATAGACTAACGAGCAATGAGGAAAGAAACGAAGCATAGTAACAAACTTTCTAAGAAAGCGCAACGGCATAAAATGACACCTGTCGTATATAGTAAAATAATATAATATATTGTATTCCAGGAACCTTTTTGTCCTGAGCGCAGGCAGGAGAGAAGAACCTGACACTTATGACACCTGGCAAATAAAAAATTTCCACCACGAACCAGGCATATATTTTGAAAAATTAGGGAAAATTAATCAGTCCACATGGAAACTAGTGATCAAAACAGACATCACAGCAATGGACCACCGACAAAAGCAAGTAACTGGATATACGACACAAACGAGAGCACTATGCTACGATAAGCCATTAGAGCAAAAAATGAAAGAAACATGCAGCATATTACTACAGATAACAGAAAAGGAATATAAAAAAGCAGCAACGTTACTAACACGACTGATGAAAATTAGTTATCGAAGAAAACACGAAAAGGACTAGTAAACGGTCTCGGAACAATAGCGAAAACATTTCGGCACGATGGACACTGACGATGAAAAAATTATCACCGAACAACTAAACCTAATAAAAGGAAAACAACAAACGCTGCAACACGCATTGAAAAATCAGGTAAAAATACTCAACGCAACCATCGCACACGTGGATAAATCCGAAAAAATTATGCAAGAAAACGAAGAAAAATTCCTAAACATAACGGAAAAGATGCGACAAAGTTGGCTACAAACAACAACAAACTATGGATATCGAGAAGAGATGGATGAACATTTCATCATACTAAATGCAATCATCAAAGATTTAACAATTGATATGACAGACATTATTGCTCACCTAATTAGCACAAAAAGTGGAATAATAAACATAAGATTAATCCCGATCGAAGTAATTATCGATAATCTTAAGGAAATAACAACACAAGTGTCACAAGGTATGCACTTCCCATTTCAAATCGCACAAGAAAATTGGGGAACAATCGAAAAATTAGCACGTACTACGATAACGGAAACATAATTACGGTAATAAAACTTTCGCAAATCATGTACCCCACATACGAAATAATAAAGGTAACGCCCCTACCCATTCATAAACAAAATAACACATTTATATACATAGAAGTAAATCAACCAATAATAGCAGTAGACACGGATGGCCGAACATATTTTACAATCACGGAAAACGAATTAGAAAAATGTATGCGATATAATAACGAATATGTATGCGAACAAAATTATCGAATATATCGTATAGACGATCAAGCATTATGCGAAGTACAAACATATATACAACTAACAAAACACACTGATAATTGTAACATACATAAGATACATATATACAAACACAATGATATGGATAACGTTAAGTAACGCAAACACATGGATATATTCCACGCAAGCGAAACAACAGATAGAGATAACATGCGAAAACGAGACAAAAAGTCGAGATTAATAGAATGAGACAGTTAACGATTAAAGAAATATGTAAAATCGTAACACCCAACGTAATAATAAGAACACAAAAATCTAAACTTGCAACGTACATCAAAACAGACATACCAGAATATGATTTAACACTAACGCCACAAAAACAAACAGACAGAGTAATAAATAAAATTGAGGCAATTAAATTACGGAAAATAATAAAAAATCCATCAGAGTTAATGGAACTTAGCAAGACACTGACAAATAAATAGACATAAGAAGACAACTTACAAATACAGAAACATATATATCCAGCGATCTCAGGTATCACAGGTACGATAATAATAATCAGTCTTGTAGCAATAACTTACGCGATAAAAAAGAGTCAAGCAAAAAAGGAAACGCCGGTCAACATAAACCCAATAAGCATACCACGAGTATCAAGAGAACACATCTACGACAGACCCTACCAATCAGACTTAATGATAAACGACAGCAATATTATATTAAATAAAATAGATATAAGCAAATCTAAAATAAGAATATTGTAAGATAGGTAAAGAAAATTTACCCTAGTAAATTTTCTTTTCCCAAGGGGGAAAGGATGTCATAACCCGACGAAATAATAATTTAATTAAAGTTAAATAAGCAAATCTTGAAATAAGCTGAAGTAAGCAAGAACAACAAAAGACAGTAAATTAAGAATTAAATAAGAGATATTAAATAAGAGATATTAAAATATAGAAATAAGACGTGACGAAAAGAAAGCAAGTCACGGCCAAAGCTGATTAAGCATAATCCAGCACGGAGCACGAACCGCGCTCTGACTCAGGGACACCTCATCCTTCTTCCGCCAAATTAAACGATATATAAACCGATCGCGAGATTACCACGGCGGACTGTCGTCTGGTAAAATTGTCGAATTGTCATTTTAGTGAACTTGTCGAATTATCGGATCATCGGAACGAGTCGCGATTATATCAAGCTATTATGAAATACCGCTAACGCATAAAAGATATTTGAAAGTAGCATAGGAACAGTGTACGCGAAGAACGACCGAAATATATTCCTTTACTATCAAATACAGAGTGTCTTATTTGTTGCGTGGATTCCAATCCTTTGGGTGAATAATCCCGAAGACCCGTTCTTCGCAGTTCGGGCACAACACGCAGAAGGATTACTGATCCATTGGACGTGGATGTCAAATGGACCATGGTTATTTTCAGAATATCTATTTTTCCAAATAGAGTCGTTAATGGTAATTAAAGAACCAGATACAGACGGGGTATGTGTCGTAGGAGGAGAGTTGATGTCCATAATTTGAATTTTATTGGAAGTTAGAGTGTCACTTACGTTTTCCTTTTCTTTATCTATATTTCGTTTATGTTGACGTGTAGTGGACGAATCCTTGCGAGATGAAGGATTTTTAATATTAAAGTTATTGAGACTTACTTGATCAGTCAATCCAGACTCGTTAATGAGTGAATTAAGTATTTAAGTCTTCCTCATAGTCCATTTCTGTATCCTTAGAGGAATGGTGCTTACTTTCGAAGATCATGATGAATGAAGGAAATTTCGAGGAGAAAATATCAAGGGAAGATATAGCGGGAATCAAAAGACGGGGGAGAGAACAAAGGCTCAAGATGGCCGTTCTCGAAAGAACTGTCCCAGTAAAGAGCTAGATATTCCATTTGTATTCCAAAAGTTCTGTATATCTCGAAATAGTAGAGGAATGTTTACAGAATATTCAAATAATCATGAAATATTCAGGATATTTTAAGAACATTACTTATATGTACACGCACCGGCAGGAATGGTATTCCGGTATGTATATACCGGTCGACGTCATACGCACACACGCAAAGCGTGCGTGTACGTGAGCCAAGAATTTATTTTTTTAATATCGATATATTTTTATTATATAATTTTTAATTAAATTTTATCTTTTTATATATAATTTAATTATTATTTAATTTAACAATGAATGCCGACCTTTAGTTCACGCGATTAAGCCGCATTTCTTAAAGAAAGAAATGAAAAATATATCGATATTAAAGCGCACACGTATAGAAACAGCGTTCCAAGCGAGAGCGAGACGACTATTGGATACCTCTAATTCAGTATCACGTCTTACAATGCTTTGTCTTTTGCTCTTGTGCCGTGCGCGAAGGATGCAACATCGGAATGCCCCTCATTATTCCACCCCCACTTTCTCTCTCGCTGCTCGGCTCGCGTACATGTGCGCTTTGCTTGTCTAAGTGTGACATCAGTGAACGTCACACAAGCATACCGGGACATCATTCCTGCCAGTGCATGTACAATAAGAAATATTCAGTGTACATTTCAGTATACGTATCAAGAGACACGGTAGTGTCTTGAAGTCGAGTCATCACTCAGGCGCAAGACACACCATGTATCTTTACGCGAATGGCTAAGTTGCGAGTAATGTATATTATCGGTTCTCAATAACCGCTGAATCAATCAAATTCTTATTAGGTTCAATCAATTGCTTGGGTTTGATTTATATAAAGAAAGTGTCTTTATTTTTGCTCTATATACTCTATAAGCAGAAATATAACGATGCAAAGTCTCAATGTGAAACTTTTTAATTAAGATACGTCACCGTCGTGGCTACATTTTTCACATATTTGTCTTGTACGATTCGCACATTTGACGAAAGAGGCGCTGTGTTCTCGTGACGATGAGAAATGTATAATTTTTTTATCAAGCAAGAAATTATCGACTGTAATTGGAATGAATTGATCGGTACATAGTATACTTTCCGATTTACTCATGATGCTTATGAAGTGATAGAAAATGTATAATTCATGTCACGCATATTATATATTTACTGTCACTTCATGCGTGAATCGAAAAGTATCCATAGATGTTAATTATTTGGATCGATCATGCGTATCAAATGTAATACCCAAATAATTGCCACCTATGTATCGATTAATTTATTGCAATTGCAAAGTAGTAATCTTTCGCATAACAAAAAAATTGGTACACGAAATAAAATTCATCCTATATGCAGTCTCCTGCACTATCACACTATCTAGTAACATTAATAACAGATTTTTAAAGTTATTTAGAGACGATTTTTCTTCATTGAAAATGTCGAAGGTTTGTAATTAAACCTAAAATTAAAATTTTATTAAAGTGAACTTCACCTGGAATTAATTGAAGAATGTAGCTTTCTTAATATTTTAACTTTACGAAGTTTGCAAAAAGTATATTAAGTAGAGAAGATCGTCATATTTTAATGAAATGACAGGGCTGGTGGCAGATTATTTACTTATTTATTTGCTTATTTATTTAACTATCCTCAAAAATTACTTTTTTAAAAAGTAAAAAAAAAGTTAATCATGTGTCCGTATGAAATTGTAAAAAATTTTATATTATTGTAAAAAACTGTTTTATGCACAAGACATAGTATTATTTAAACTACAAAAATGTTACATTAAACAAAGTTAATGTGCAAAATAGTTATTTCTTAATTGTCTACAAAAATTAGTGATATCCTAAAAAAATTACCTTTTCAAAAAAGGTAAAAAAAAGAAGTCGAGTCATTTCAGTAGTAAAACATTATTGTATAAAACTATTTTACAAAAAATTATTTTAATAAAAAATTGCTGTATTAAAAAAAATTGTGTAAAATAGTTGTCATAATTATCTACAAAAATTGTCATAATTAGCTACAAAAATTAATGATATATTTAAATAGAAAATTACGTCAAGAATAAAAGAGTGCGATTTTATTTTACGTTTATCAATAGTGTGTGTGTGTGTGTGTGTGTGTGTGTGTGTGTGTGTGTGTGTGTGTGTGTGTGTGTGTGTGTCTGTGTGTATGTGTGTGTGTGTGTTAGATGTAATTAATTGCTGATAAAGAATTAGATGAAGAAAAATTATGTTTATATTTTCGTCGAAAGTTATTACATCTTTTTGTCGTAAAAGTCAGAATCCCGATTTCTTCAACGATGAATAGTTGATTCATGTAGCTCGTAATTTAAAAAATTTTAATTATTACTAAAACTCGACGCTGCTGAATAATATACAAATAAATTTGCTATATATCGTTTGACATCCTTTGTTAGGTCTTTCCAGTTATGTTGGAGTCAAATTCTTTTTATTGTCCGCTCGACTCCTTGATACCCATAGGAGGGCCCTATAGGTGCATCATGATATTCGGCTAGAATTTATTTTTTCTCCTCTTCTGTATATGTTTTTGCTGGTTCTTGTTCTTCTTCTTCTTCTATGTTTAGAATTTCATAGTCAGTATTCTTATCTGCGGGTATCGCATTGCGACTTAATGCGTCGGCGTTCGCGTTTGCTCGTCCGGCCTTATATATGATTTCGTACTCTTCTGGTTTTAGTTGCCATCGGATTAATCTTGATCCGAGGTCGTTCACATTAAATAACCATATCAGCGGTTTGTGATCAGTTATTATTTTAAATTTTGTTCTGTAAACATATGGTCTGAAATGCTTTACTGCCCAAACAATAGCTAATAGTTCCTTTTCGGTTGTATTATAATTTTGTTCCGCTTTTATCAGCACTCTGCTAGCGTAAGCAATCGGTCGGTCGTTGCCTATCTCTCCTTGTGACAACACTGCTCCGATCGCATAGTCGGAGGCATCAGTGGTCACAATAAATTGCTCAGTGAAGTCGGGATATCTTAGCATTGGTGCAGTCATTAATTTTTCTTTTAAAAATTTTAAAAATTTCTTTTAAAAAATTTTTCTTCTGTTTCGAATGCTGCTTGCTGCTCTGTTGTCCACTCAAATTTTTCTGTTTTCTTGGATAGTTTTGTGAGCGACTTAGCGAGAATTTCGTGAGAAATTCTCTATAAATTTCCTATAGTATCCTGCTAGCCCTATAAAAGATTGAATATCCTTTACTCTTTTTGGAATCGGAAATTCTTTTATTGCGGTTAATTTTGATGGGTCGGGTAATATTCCATTTTCTGAAATTATATGTCCCAGATAAATCACTTCTTTGCGCAAAAATTCGCATTTATCGGGTTGCAACTTTAGATTAGCTTTTCGTAGTTTTTGTAATATTTCCTTAAATCTTTTATTATGCTCTTCTAAGCTTGATTCGTAGATTACAATATTGTCGAGATATACTAGGTATCTAAGTCCTTGTATTCCTGTTAAGACGGAATTCATCAATCTTTGAAATGTTGCTGGTACATTCTTTAATCCGAACGGCATTCGATTGAATTCGTAATGTCCGTAGGATGTTTAAAAAGTTGTTTTATTTTTATCTCTCTCAGCCATTGGGATTTGGTGATATCCTGATGCTAAATCTAGCGTGATGAAATATTTTGCATTTCTCAGTTGATCTAGGATGTCTGTTATATTAGGCAGTGGGAATGAATCACCTATTGTTAAATCATTTAGCTTCCGAAAATCTATGACTA
The DNA here is from genome assembly GCA_030586385.1 of Camponotus fellah. Taxonomy (NCBI): domain Eukaryota; kingdom Metazoa; phylum Arthropoda; class Insecta; order Hymenoptera; family Formicidae; genus Camponotus; species Camponotus fellah. The sequence goes on along the minus strand of JAPIVC010000479.1, from coordinate 50,971 downwards.
TTCGGAGCTTCGGTTTTCCGGATGCGTCTGTTTTCTTTGGTACCACTAACAATAGTGCATTCCACTGACTTGTGCTAGTCCGAATGATTTTGTTTTTTAGCATTTCATTTATTTGTCGATTGACTTCTGTCTTATGCTTTTCTGGCAAACGATACGATTTCACGTTCACTGGGGCGGTGTCGGCACGCGTGTTTACTCATGCTCTACCGTCGCGGTGCATGTCAGTGGTTCTCCTTCTAAGTGGAATATATCGTTAAATTCTTCGCAGATTTTCAAGAGTGTCTGCCTCTCTTCCGTATTTAAATGTTGCGTTCGCAGTAATTGTTAGATTTGTTGTTTACGAGGACAATATGTTTAATTTTTCTCCTTGATATTATGTTTACTTCCTCCACATTTCTCTCCATATCCTCCAGTGTGACTATCGGAGTGAGTATTTCAATTTCGTTATCCATCGTATTTATCATGCTCACAGGGCATGAAAAATTTTTTGAGTCTACCAGACAGCTTCCGATATAAACTCCTGGTATTGTTTTTTTAGCTCGGACTATTCGATTGTGATTGGCTGCAGCTCGTACGATTGTTTCGCTACGTGGTTTCAACTTAATTTTTTTAATGCTTATTAATTTTATTACATGGATGTAATTTTAATGTGCTTTATTGTTATTTTATTTTTCTTGTAGTCACATTTTGTTCTTTTAGGAAATCTAATCTTAAGATTCCTTCGTGTTCTACCGCTACATCGTCTTTTATTATATAAAAAGCGTGTTTAATTTTATGTTTAATTTTAATTGTAGCGTACATTTTTCCGAGTGTATATACTTTATGTCCGCTTATTCCGGTGAGTGCGATTTTCTCCTCGTATATTAGAGCGCTCTTTTAGATTTTTTAATTTAATTAAAAAAATAGTTGATCCGGAATCATATATAATAACATATTGATTTTTTCGCCTTTCACTTCACAAACTGGTAATGTTATTTGTAGTAATTTGTCCTTGACCAGTGTAGATATATCTTTAATATGCGTTACCCGATACTCTAAGGCGAGTCGCGGTTGTTTTCTTTTCGCTTCCTCCGGCTCTTCTTCGCTGGTAGAGTCGACGCTCTTTTCCCGTTGTCTATACGGAGTCTTTTGCTTTCGCATGTATTCTTGGCGGTTATTTTTATTAAACGGTTTAGAGTTATTATTATTAGTGTTATTTATTTTGGAGCGTCCGTTCAAATTCCAACATTCTTCACGGGTGTGTCCGGTCTTTTTGCAATATTTACAAAATTTACTTAAAGTATTTACTCGCGGATTCCTTCCTGGTTTTGATAACATAAGTTTGCCACTTCTGCAATCACGTCCGTAATGTCCAGATTTTCCGCATTTATAACAGTGGATAATTGTAGCGATTCGATTGCGTATATTTAATGTCGTTTTTATTTTTATTAGAGAGGCTGTATGCTCGGCCTACTGTCGGTCCGATCAACTTCTCTTCTGCGTTTGCGTCGTTTATTGCTTCTTGAAGTGTGGTGTATCTTTGTGCACGCATGAGAATTTTTAATTCATTTTGTAATCCAATTTGATTTATTAACGCCTGCTTTTTAATTGTCTCCTGAATTGCTTTTTTGAAGGAGGGTGAGCGTTCTTCTCCTTCCACCATGGATTCATATAGTCTCATGGCTTTATCGACGCGTTGCCCGAAAGCGTAAGCGGTTTCACTCGACTTTTGCTTTAGAGAATTAAACTCTATTTGTAAATGTGTCGTGCTTTGTTTTGCCTGGTAGGAAGTTTCACTGTTTTAGTTCCTCGAACGTTTGTATGTCTCGTGTCTCGAAATCTTGCATGGCTTTACCTTTTAATTTGGTATAAAGTATTGCCTGCATTAATTCGATTCTTCGTCTGCGGGATTTATATTTTGTACCGCGTATGTACAAGCGTTTAAGAATTCTTGGAGTTTATGATGGGAAGTTCCATCGAATTCTGGAATCATTACTCGCGTTTCTTTCAACGGTAAATAATGCGGCGCGGTGCTACGCCTATGTCTTATATCTCATTCTGTGCGACCGTACGTTATGTCGAGGGGGACATCGTCTGGATTTGCTCGTGCTTCATTAATATTTCCTCGATTAGTACGCAAGGTGTGCATTTGCTCGCGTAAATTCCTCATTTTTCCTTGCATTTCACGAATAGTATGCACGGGTTCGGCTAACAAGGTATTACTCGTGCCTTCGACCGGGTGACCTGCGTCTTCGTAACTCGCGGCATTCTCTTGACCGGCTTGCGCACGTAAGCGTTCAATTTCTCTATCGATGGCTGGATATTATTCATGTTTCTTTCTAGATTTAGCTCGAGAATACTAAGATCGACAGATACTGGCGAATGAGTTTTTTTAAAAGTGACTCGGTTAACGCTTTGTTCGTTTTGTTCGAAATTATTGTTATTGTCTAGTTCGCGCCCTTCGGACGACTCAAAGCTCGAATAGTAATCCTCTAAATTTTTTCGTGAATAGCTTCTTTCGCCACTCGTATCGAGTCCTAATCTATTTGCCAATCGAGCTGGCTCGCTCAAAAATCGTGGGCTTTGAAACCTAACTCGCTTTAATTGTTCCGACATTTAATTATAGATTCCGACTTACAGTAGTAGTGCAATGAATCGCATGGTTGCTTATCGGTTCGCTCGACTGTTGACGCTGCTAGTATTACGGGTCGGTGATGCGCTGTCCGTCGGCGATGCGTTGCCTTGTCGTAGGTCGTGGATCGATGTTGATCCTTGGACACAGCTGCTTGACCGTGAGATTATCACTTGTATGTCGAGTGGTCTGTCTACTTTAATATAGTAGTTGTTCCGTCTTGTTATATCAGGTGTCCGGGAAGTTCTTAGTCAACTTCTCTGCTTTGCGTAGTAGCGGATGTGTTTTTATGATATCCTTTATTTCCTTTGTCTCACTTGATGCTGGCGGATCTCACCGCTGCCACCAATTAATGTTGTGCCCGAACCGCGAGGGACTATTCGGGACTTCGGGATTATTCGCCCAAAGAATTGGAATCCACGCAACAAATAAGACACTCTGTACTTGATAGTAAAGGAATATATTTCGGTCGTTCTTCGTAAACTGTTCCTATGCTATTTTCAAATATCTTTTATGCGTTAGCGGTATTTCATAATAGTTTGATATATTAATCGCGACTCGTTGATCCGATAATTCGACAAGTTCACTAAAATGACAATTCGACAATTTTACCAGACGATAGTCCGCCGTGGTGATCTCGTGATCGGTTTATATACCGTTTAATTTGGCGGAAGAAGGATGAGGTGTCCCTGAGTCGGAGCGCGGTTCATGCTCCATGCTGGATTTCATTATGCTTAATCAGCTTTGGCCGTGACTTGCTTTCTTTTTGTCACGTCTTATTTCTATATTTTAATATCTCTTATTTAATTCTTAATTTACTGTTTTTTGCTGTTCTTGCTTACTTCAGCTTATTTCAAGATTTGCTTATTTAACTTTAATTAAATTATTATTTCGTCGGATTACGACATGCGTCACTACATCCCATCATAATTGGTAGACTATTTAACAAGCTTACATAAATGGAATTATCGAGATCAAAAAGGCTGGTTATTCTAAAGTTTCAGTATTTTTACAATCAGGAAAGTTTGCTAACTCTCTCACTGAAGGTCCACGTCTTAAAGAAAACAACTTAATAGCATTCATACCTCCATTTCGTACTTTTAGAAAGGGTATCATCAGAAACGTTCCCTTGGAACTAACCGAAGACCAAATCATGGAAGATATCAAGAGTCCAATCAAAATCCTTGCAGTCAGGAGGTTGAATCGCAGAATCATCAACCATTACAGAGCTTCTCAAGAGCAACATTCAAACAACGCTCAACCCTCCACAGAGGACACACTTACATCTTCATACTCAGTCGAAATCACATTTGAAGGCCAGAAACTACCTACTTACGCTACTCTCTTCTACGTAAATCATCCCATTAGACCATGTGTCTCTAGAGTATCCATGTGCCTGTTATAGATTTGGTCATATCAAGGCCTCCTGCAAGAAATCTCCAAGATGCATGCACTGCGGAGAGAAAGGCCATTCAGCAAATAAAGATGACTGTCTTCATTGGCAAAAGCCACCCATTTGCGCCAACTGCAAAGGAGAGCATCGCGTTACTAACCTCAGCTGTCCAGAGTTACAGATTCAAAAGAACATCAGGGAATACGCTGTATAGAGAAACATCTCCATCGCTGACGTTAATTACATCATAAGAGATAAAAGACCATCGCCCTCCTTCTCCTCTTTCTCAGAAAAGTTCCTACCGCTCCCCTCTCGATATACACACTCTTTTTTTTTACAACAAGCCAAACAGTCTGCTCATGCCACGCTTTTCTTCGCGTTCGTACGCCAAATCCATTTCTCGTACTTCATCAGATAAATCCTCTGCCTCGCCCCCTTAATCAAATCTAAATCTCTTTCAATACTAATTCACAAACATCAAAAAAATTTTTTATAACAACCAAACCTCTCAATCATCTTTCTCACGCTTCAGTTCTAAATCCTCTTCATCTTCTCCATCCGTCTCTTTTTCTATTCCATTACATAAGTCAAAGCAGAACTAGTCACACTAAGACAACGAATTCTACTAACAATAATCTCTCTCAAACTCCCTTAAACAATGCGAACTTTATCAAAACCTCTACCGACGCAGACATCAATAATCTTATTCAGAAATTTTCTTCTCTTATCATGACTCCCGACCTTTCAGTAAAATCACTAGTTAAGGCAATCTCATTCATCGAAAGTTTTCTAAAGTCGCAAGACACCTCCTCATCATTGTTACAAGATGACGAATTACCCATCACTTGAAGATCTCACAATTTTCCAATGGAACTGTCGTGGAGTCTCCAACAAAAGAGAAGTTTTGATCGATCACTTAGATTATTTCGATATCTTCGCTTTCTCTGAAACTTGACTTACTTTTGAACGAGAATTACTTTTTAAAAATCATCTTATTATTAGACAAGATAGTCCCTCTAATCACTCAGGTGGGGTCTTGTTAGCTAACAGAAGAAATATCGCATTCCGTAAAGTTAATATCATTCCTTTCTTTCCAGGTATTTTAGAAACAATTTGCATTGAAATACCAGCCTGCCCCAAACCTCTCCTTATTGCATCAATTTATAAACACCCCGGTCCCTCAGACTCTCTCCTTTGGGAGAACTTTTTCACCTCCTTTAATTGTTTCACATCGGCGTATATCATCATCACTGGGGACTTTAATGCCCATCAACATCTTGTGGGGCAGTCATCATTCTGATAGCTGAGGGAAACTTCTTTTCGAATCTTCACAAAAGCATCACTTCTTCCCTATTAATGACGGTATTTCTACCCGCCTTTTTCACCCTCGCAACTATCATCAGTCATAGACCTCACTTTCGTCTTATCATCCACAACCCCTTTCGCTGGTCATACGAAGACTCCCTAGGCAGCGATCACATTCCTTCTATCATTCGCATCAACCTTTACAGACAGTTAAAAATGTCTCCTTCTATTCTCACAAACTCAACCTTTCTGAGAATGACTGGAAGTCATTTCAATCTCTCTTGATTACCCTAGCATCAGATCTTCTACCTCAATTGCGAGATCCAGACATTTCTCATTTGAATAAATATGAAATCCTCATCAATTCTATTAAAAACACTGTTCTATTTCTCATCCCCCAAAAACACAAGAATCAGTACTGAATTCCTTGTACGAATCATAATTCTCCCTCACAGAAACGCTTTCCTCCTCTTTCACCCTGGTGGAACGACACATGCTCGGAAGCGATTGAACTTAGAAAACAAGCCTTTCGCCTTTTCAAAAAGAATCCTTCTCAAGAAAACTTCTTCAATCTCAAGAGGCAGGAAACCTCTACAAAAAAAATCTTACGCGTTGAGAAATGCAAGAGTTGGAGATTCTTTTATAAAGATTTCTTTTCTTTTACTCAGCTAGATACTCTTTGGAAACTTATTAAGAGATATAAGAACAGATATCTCACTTTCATCTCCTCTTCTTCCCCCTCTATCAATCACGGCATATCTAAAGGTATACAAAACACCATCGCCTCTTTATGTCCCTCGTCTTGTGTCGCACCACCTACAGACTTCTCGCTCCATAATAATATTCGCCCACTAGTTTCTGTCTTTGATTCCCCATTTTCAATTGCAGAACTCCGCTATGTTCTTAAACGCAATGAAAAAAAGAAGACTTCTCCAGGATTAGATCAAATCACATACTCCATGATCTGTCATATTCTCATGGTTTATCTTCTCACTTTCCTTGACATATTGAATGAAATTTACTCTTTTGGAAATCCCCCAGATTCATGGAAACACTCCCTTGCATTTCTAATTTCCAAATCTACTCCTGGCAAGTATCTAATCTCCCTAACATCCTGCGCATTGAAAACTATCGAAAGATTCATCCTAATGAGACTGGATTGGTGACTCGAAAGATACTCTAAACTTCCAAATTCTCAATATGGTTTCAAAAGATCACGTTGTTTAAATAATCTCTCTATACTCACCTCTGAAATCCATGTCAGTTTACTTCATAAGAAGAGGTGTTACCGCATGTCTTTTTCTAGATTTGACTAGACTTTTAACGATGTTATTCCCAATATCCTCTATGAAGACCTCATACAAATGGGTCTTCCTATCAATCTTTTTAAATTTATTTATAATCTAATCCACCTAAGAACCATACAGTTTTCAATTAATGGAGAAACTCTTTAAGGAATACCACACTTATAAAGGGATTCCACAAGGATCAATCCTTAGTCCTACTTTATTCAACATCTACGTAGCCAAACTGAAAAATCGATGAAGAATGTGAGATAGTTCAATTCGCAGATGACATAGCTATCTTTTCCACTCTGTCAACAATGCAAAAGCTCTATCTAATCTCGATTCTTCAATAAGGCGTTTAGATTTCTCTCTTCCAGAGGACTCTCCGTTTCTCCTTCCAAATCATCACTCGTCCTCTTTACAAGGAAACACATTAATCCGATTGCCTACTCCATTTCAATCAACAATTCGCCGATTCACTCCTCCTTCTCATGTCGCTTTCTAAGGATCATTCTTGATCACAAACTTTTTGGGAAAGAATATGTCACATTCATCCATAAACGTTGCTCTAATCTAATCAATGCCATCTCTTCGCTAAGAGGTATCTGGTGGGGAGGAGAGTCCCGTACTCTCTTATGCATCTACAAAAGGCTAATAGGAGGCTCCATGGAATACAGATGCCTTCTTTCGATATAATAACTCCTCCTCAATGTCTAAACTAAATAATAACCAATTCAAATCTCTAAGATTCTATTTGGGCCTTAGAAGAACCACTCCTACTAACGTAATACTAGCTGAAGTCATGGAAGGCCCTTTGATAGAGAGATTCAAACTTCTAACAGCGAGTTTTACATCTTAAAAATCTTCTCACTATATTCTCACACTACGTCTGTTGAGCTAGCCCCCCACTTTGTAAAAATAAAAAAATAAATACAGCAAAATTACGAGATATTTATGAGCTTTTATCTGGCTTTATTAAAAATTAAAAATTTAATTAAAAATTTTGAGCTCGTAACAACTAAGCAGGAATTTAATAATTTTGATGGGGGGGCTGAGTCGACTCAGCCCCCCACCCCTTAAAAATAAAAATATTGAATCGTTCTTTGCGGCAGAATTAGGAGCTATTTATGAGCTTTTAAAATAATATAATTTAGATTTTTGAACTCACTAATTTAACTCCAAAACAACCCTTTAAATGATTTTATTCAAGAGAGAACTATACTTAAAATGAAAAAATTCAACTCTTTTGCGAGTAAATATTATTTACTGAATTATGAGCTCCCAAAATACGTGTATTTTATTGAGCCGCAACCCCTTTACGATAAAACCATCCCTCGTCTCCCCGGTACAAGAGAGAACTACACTTAAAATTAAAAAATTCAACTCTTTTGCGGGTAAATATTATTTACTGAATTATGAGCTCCCAAAATACGTGTATTTTGATTATTGAACCGCAACCCCTTTACGATAAAACCACCCCTCGTCTCCCCGATACAAGAGAGAACTGCACTTAAAATTAAAAAATTCAACTTTTTTGCGGGTAAATATTATTTACTGAATTATGAGCTCCCAAACGTATTTTGATTATTGAATCGCAACCCCTTTACGATAAAACCACTCCTTCTCTCCCCGGTACAGGAGAGAACTATACTTAAAGTGAAAGAAATTAAATATTTTTGTATTAACTGTTTTATGATTAAGTATTTTATATTATTAATGCTTGTTATAGGTTACAGGTTCGCAAAATAGTTATTTTTTTTTCATCTTAAGTCTACAGTTCTCTCTTATGTGAAAGAGATGCGTGGTGATTATTTTTGTAAAAAGATTGTAACTTAATAATCAACACATTCGTATTTTTGAAGCTCATAAATCGATAAACAATATTTAGTCGCAAAATAAATTCTGTTATTTTAAATATATTTTTTCTTATGCTGGAAAGATTTGGGAGTAGTTTCATTGTAAAGGAGTCGTAGCTCAATAATCAAAATACATGAATTTTACGAGCTCATAAATCAATAAACAATTTTTTTTAATAAACCAAAGTATACAACTCAAGAATTTGATTTGCATATCTTGCAAATCATAAGTTGAAAATAAAATAAAATTAATTCCGCGATTTTGTAGCATATTTTGATACATTTTTGTACATATTTTTTTTGTAAATTATTTTTTCATGTATTAAATAAGGATTTATTTATAAAATGTTAAAGTAGATATTTAATCTTAAATATTATATATTTAATGCATATACTTATATATATACTTATGTACATAGTTACACACATACACACACACGTGCGCGCGTTACAAAACAATATTTATATTTTTGAACAGTTACATAATATTAATTTTTTTTATTAAATACTTCAGCATATATAATATGACTCTACAAATATAATTAAATAGTATAAAATAATAATTGTACATTTCCGTTGAAATTTGATGACACAGTAATTTCTGTCTCCTTTAAATCATCATACTGTATCCACTGTACTGAACCATCTCTTCTTTGACAAATAGCAGTAAAGTGTCCTATTGTTTTTGGATCAGAACTGCATGTTCCAGAAGATCTCAAATTAACCACTTCTCTTAAGCGATAGGATTGAGACATAAAACTAAATTTTAGAATAGTTGGTATGTTAGACAGTCTTACAGTTTTATTAATATTTTCTATGTCATATAATTCTAATATTATAAAATGACCTGCAAAAGAGATAATAATATGTATTATTAGTAAATATATATAATATATAATGAAATATAATATATCAAAATATATATGAAAGAAAGAAATTGTTTAACAAAAAATGATGTTAGTCTTTCTAATACTCAAACATTTGTAATGTTTGTTAGCCTTTATAGTTTATTTATTTTTACATTATTGCATTACGTACATTTATCTATTCAAATTTCTCTTTATTCAGAGTAGCATATATTGCAATATATAAATATATTTAATAAAATAAAGGCTAATTATATTTTTATTATTACCTGCTTCAGGTAGTGCAGTTGTTTCAACATCAATACAATTTGTTCTGGAACATTTCCTTGCCGCTCAAAAGAAAATGTTCTTCAATCATGTTGCTAAATTGTTCTTCTATGAGAAATGCATGTTGGATTTGTAATGTTGGAAAACATTTCTTTCGTGGTGGACAGCCTTCATCACATGAAGATGTTTCTTCCAAGCTTGGCATTGTTAAAAATAATTTTGTGCATAAATATGCAACAGCAACTTCACAATTAATTAACCCGCAATTGTGAGATCCTTTAACCGGAAAAATATCTTGCAAAATTTTTGCACGATTATAATTTCTTGAAATTCCTTTTATTGACGTATCTAACACCATTTGAAAAAATAAATTTTCTTGTGCCATTAAACTGCATTGATTTGAAAATGCTTTGCTATCATAAACTGCTGCTAAACATAATTGGAATATGCTATCAAAAGCGCAAGTATTTGTCAGTTTTTTTCCTTTTATATTTATAGCCTTTTATATTTATACCTTTAATTTTAAGCTGTTACCATTGTTTAAAATCGGAACTTTCGAAAATTTATCATGTAATATAAATTCATTTTGTTTAAAATTTTTGTGTAAATATCGCGATTTTGATTTTGTATCGCTAATCCACGCCAATTTTTCACATCATTAAGACTTAACATCTTACTTGTGAGGCGATATACGTTGACAAACGTTGACGACGCTTTACAAATACGTTTTTGTCCAAATCCTTCGTCTTCTTCTTCGATAGCTTTTGAAGCAGGAATCCAACGCATGAACATTTCGTTTACATACGTGACATATGTGAGCATTAGAGGGAAGATCATTATTTTTGCAAGCGAGACATTCTTCAATTTCTTGATTGTCATTTGTAATTACTGTATTAGATTGTATATTAGTATTTATGCCATCATTGTCGACGTTTTGCGATGTATTAGTTATTACGATTTACGACTTATTATCAGTATTTTTTTCTATCGTAACGCTGTTTGCTAAATTAAGACGCCCTTTGAGATATTCGACATGTTTTAAAATAAATAAATCAGCTCTTATTGGTAATTTAGTATTTGAAAGTAATTGTGTTTTTATAATATTAAATTCAGCTTCAACAGCTGTACTGGATGCAGGTACTCTTCCGTATCCGAATTTATCCCGATACACAGCTGACCACAGAGGAAACCATTTCATATCTTTCAATAGCTTTAGCTCTAATTGAGGAAGATAATGAGCGTTTTCTCTATCGCCGTTATCATTCAAATTTTTGTGAACACGCTTACTAATGTTATTAGCCTATTTTTGCCAGTGATTTTCTGTATCTGAATTATTATTTATATCTAAATCATCTTCATCTTTAAGTTCTTCATCATTAGTTGCATAAATTTCATCATTTAATATTTCACTTGTCAATAAACATTTTAATTTTTGTTTTTGGATTTCGCAACATGTGGGTGTTCCTTCGGGATTATTTCCTTCCGTTTCACTAACAGCAATACATAATATAGAAAATAATATATTTTCCGCTTCTTCTATATTATGAGCTAATATTAATTGACTGATATTTGTTAAATAAAATGTTCTTATGCGTGAACGTGTAATTTTTAAAAAATTTGCATATTTTTTTAAAAAGTGGGCAACATCTATACGTATATAACAAAAAGATAATTCTCTATTTCCCCATATATTATCAGCATAATTGTTAATGTTATTATAATTGCTAAATGCTTGAACAAGCATTAAGCAAAGCTGTTGATGCACAAGTTACTTCTCGCGAAAAAGGAGCACCGCTTTGAATCCATTGTAATAGCCATATCCAAATCGCTATTGTGGTATGTGATTCACTTATCATTTGTGTAACCGGATATTTTATTTTATGTGAATTAATCACGCAAGTGTATAGAAATATATGTTTAGATTGTGATTTATCATGATAAGTTATTTTTTTACAATGCTGCCAGTAGCATCAATGGCTATAGAGGTGGGTTCCGTAAATGTGTATTGCTTATAGCTATCAAGTTGATATTTTAAAAAATAAATCGTATAAAAAAGATTTATTCCTATATTATGAATGATAAATGTATTATATGATTGATTAATGTAGTTCGTTTTAATATAGACAATGATATAATTGGATTTTTGTCAAAAATTTTTGACTTTAAATATTCCGATTTTGCATCGCGAAGAGCTTTCTGTTTGTATAAGTGAAGAGGCTCAGGATCGCCCGGTGACATAATTTTTGAAGCTTTTTTTGTTCTGTAAATTATAGCCGATTCATTTTCTCTACATAATTGTTAGCCTATTTTAAAATGTATGGGATTTCTTAAATATCTTTTGCTGCAAGTTCCTTTTGTTATTTTACATTTAATTATAACAGTTTGATTATTATCTGTAATATTTTCCGCAACTCCATTAATAATGCTACCGCAATTACATTTTCCGCATATTACTAAAGAATTATTAAAAATTTTATTCCGTTTAAATTGATATCCGCATTATAATTTATATTCCCACAATTTTGTTGTAATTGCCTCTTGTCAACTTCCTGATTTTAATACTTTATATTGTCTAAAATTTAATTTGTCTCTTTTCTTTTCCGTTCTCGCATATTGTTTAGTTTCTATAAGATTCTCGAATTCATTTTTGTTAAATATAACATCTATTTCATTATATTCCGGTTCTTCATCTGAGGAGAGCAACGATTTTTTTGATAAATCGGCAATGCTATTCTCCAAAGAATTAGTATTGGAGAGATCTTTATTTATTTCCGATTTTTCAATTGTTTTATCAAATAAGATGCTTTTAATATTAAAGCGATTATTTACTATGAAAGTATATAGGGCATGTGGTTGTATTTGTCCTATTTCTTTTGATATTCTGGTCCATATCTCATTATGCTTAGATATAATTTTACCTTGGCTTGTTATAACTTCTTGTATATAATAGAGAAATGGTACGCTTTATCACCTCTTCGTTCAATACACATGGTCTTCCTCGTCGAACTGCCATATCGTTATGAACAAACGTACGTAATTTCTTTATTCAATTCACTTCTTTATCCAATTTTTATTGTTAATTAAATTTTATTAAATTCACTTTTATTTCTTTTTAGCCTAAGACTAAATATACATATAAGTTTAAACACGTAAGAGAGATGATATAAGACTAAAAGATAATCTCAGTTCTCTCGAACGACTGATATTACAGATTAAGAATTCCTTCTTATATAGAGACAAATCAAAAGAATATTAACAATACCGCGCATTTTGGTCAGTACTAGCGGTACAGCTTTGTGACATTTCATCTAAGACGCGCCGTTGAGTCGCGCTCGCGGCGCGTCTTAGATGAAATGTCATAAAGTTGTACCGCTAGTACTGATCAAAATGCGCGGTATCGTTAATATCCTTTTGATCGATATTAATGACCGCGCATTTGCTACAAAATCGCGCAATTAATTTAATTTTATTTTCAACTTATGATTTGCAAGATATGCAAATCAAATTCTTGAATTGTATACTTTGATTTATTAAAAAAAATTGTTTATTGAACAAAAATAATCATCACGCATCTCTTTCACATAAGAGAGAACTGTAGACTTAAGATGAAAAAAAAATAACTATTTTGCGAACCTGTAACCTGTAACAAGCATTAATAATATAAAATACTTAATCATAAAACAGTTAATACAAAAATATTTAATTTCTTTCATTTTAAGTATAGTTCTCTCTTGTACCGGGGAGAGAAGGGATGGTTTTATCGTAAAGGGGTTGCGGTTCAATAATCAAAATACACGTATTTTGGGAGCTCATAATTCAGTAAATAATATTTACCCGCAAAAGAGTTGAATTCTTTTAATTTTAAGTGTAGTTCTCTCTTGTACCGGGGAGACGAGGGGTAGTTTTATCGTAAAGAGGTTGCGGTTCAATAATCAAAATACACGTATTTTGGAAGCTCATAATTCACTAAATAATATTTACCCGCAAAAGAGTTGAATTGTTTCATTTTAAGTATAGTTCTCTCTTGAGTAAAATCACTTAAAGGGTTGTTTTGGGGTTAAATTAGTGAGCTCAAAAATCGAAATTATATTATTTTGAAAACTCATAAATAGCTCCTAATTCTGCCGCAAAGAACGATTCAATATTTTTATTTTTAAGGGGCGGGGGGCTGAGTCGACATCGACTCAGCTCCCCCCACCAAAATTATTAAATTCCTGCTTAATGTTACGAGCTCAAAATTTTTAATTAACCGGATATAAAAGCTCATAAATAGCTCATAATTTTGCTGTATTCGTTTTTTTATTTTTACAAAATGGGGGGGCTAGCTCGACAGACGTTCTCACACTGCTAGCTGAACAAGCTCTCAGAATTACACTGGTACGCTAACAGAAAAAAAAAGAAAAAAGATCCTAGTGAATCTTACCTATTATTTGATATTGTTTAAAGAAATGTTAAAATACAAAAGATACATAGCAGATTTTGATTACTTTTCTCCGTATTCAGTAGAATTTGAGGCTCTCATACATATTCCAGATTACTCCTCACCACTCCAAAACAATCTGAGGAAATAAAAAACTCCATGTTTCCTACTTTCACCTTTTTAAATACGTTTCACCATCTCATACAAGATAGAACAGTTTTTTACACTGACGCCTCCAAGTATGGAATCCCCTAGGCTTTTCTATTTATTTTCCTACTATCAACGTCCAGTTCATGTTTAAGGCCTCTTCTCAATTCTCTATTTACTCCGCCGAAGCTCTAGCTATTTTTTACACCTTAAATTATATCCTTGACAACTCTGTTCCTAAAACGGTGATCTTTTTCAATTCAAAAAGCGTCATCGACTCTTGTCTTACATAATTTCGGCCACTCATGTAATTACATAATCTATATTATTCGTCAGAAGTTGCTAGAAATTCACAGACTCAACCACTAGTAACTCCCCCCAGTAAGCAAAATGTTAGCAGGTTGGCAGCAAATTCGATCAGAATCCCACACCAGAACCGTAGCCATCTATGTCCGCATTAAGCTTTTATTTTGGATTTCCGTGTGAACCGTGCTCTGAGGCAGACGTGTGTATTGTGTCTCTTAAAGTAAAGCGCGTTGTTGCTCCCATAATTTTACTTGTGCCTCGTGCAGTGAAGTGTGCCCTTTCTTTTCTGTAACTGGCATTCATCGCGGAAGATTGTTTCTCGGAGGGCCTACCGCTCTGTATCGATCAGCATTTTGCGACGTAATTTTTGACCGCGTTTCGCGCGACCATATTGTACAGCCGGCTTTATGCGTGACAGGGATAGATTTCTTCCTTGCAGTCCATATCCGACTAATTATGTCTATCCAAGATCCCATAAAAGCTGCACAATCGTCTCTATCAGCGTACAATAGTGCAAATTCTTCTTTACTGCGTAACTGTTACTAATGACGAAGACAGACTTGACTTCATTGCTCATTCCCTTCCTCCTTTTTCCCCTCCTGCAGATTCTTTAATGGATATTGAGACGAGTCCTGATTGTGTTGTGTCTGTTTTGCAGTCTGATACTGAATTGAGGAATGTCTACGACCGTCCTATAGGAGAATCTTGTTCTGCTGCTGAGTTTGATCTGCCAGCGTGTTCATCAAAGTCCAATTCTAAGCGGGGTAAAAGAAAAATTGATCTTCAGGTCTCTCCTAACACGGGGAAACGACAAGCCTTGTGTGAGAGCGAGGCTCAACCGTCGCTTCAAGCAGTGTTTGCTGGTATCTAGATAAAATTATCTAGATAATTATCTAGATAAAGAAATGGATCATCTTTATCTTTAACTAGATTAAGAAATACAAAGTATTTTTATCTTTATCTTAGATCAAAAATATATGTCATCTTATCTAAAAATTGTCTAAGATGACGTTTTCATTATGCAAGAAAGTTTTCCAGGCAAGCTTTTAAAAATCTATCTAAAATATCTAAAATTTTTGAGGAACTTTAAAACTTAATAACTTAAAATGAAAAGAACGCCGTCGAATCTTTTTCGTTCTGTTCATTTATTTAAATTTACTTACTTGTACTTGTTTTACTTAAATTTGTGCAATGCATTAATGTATATTTTATAAAAATGATATATGTATTGTTACACATTGATTATTATATTAGTAATATATTATAAATATAAATTAATAAATAAATATTCATCATATCATTTATATACCTTTTTGTTATTATTTAAATATTCTTTAGGAAAAGAGAAAGAATATGTATTTATGATTTTAATAACTCATTTATCCATAATCTGCGTCACATTTTCTACAAATATTTATAGTCTTAAAATAAACAAAAATATCTAAATAATTATTTAGATTATTACAATAATCATCTCATCTTTCATCTAGATTAAGTAAAAGCAAAATCATCTTCATCTCATCTAAGATAAATTTACGGATTTTTATCTTTATCTTTATCTAGATAATTTTGAAATTATCTACAGCAAACACTGGCTTCAAGGTAAGGCAAAGCATGCCTCTACTTCTTCTGTAGTTGAATCTGCTCCAGATCATTTCTCAAGATCTCCCCTTGTTTCAAAATTACTTGTATGATTATTGACTCTAGTTCTCTCGTGTTCGCGAATAATTCGGATACCATTAGGGTAATTTAGAATCAGGCGCGCTGTTGCTAGCCGCCTAACACGCAACGCCTGGCGGCGCCACTTCTCAAACTTGTATATCACGTGACCCTGTACGGGCCCAAAAAGTGGGGTTTCTTTTCCGGAAGCTCCTCGTCAGTCGCTCTCAACACGTTGTACTAGTGCATTGTGTCGCTCCCTTATCATTCTCATTATTCAGCTCATTATTCTCAATTACTTTCTGTGCTTTTGTTCCGCGCTTGCTTGTGTTAGCACGCTTTCTTTCTGCTCATTGGTGTTGGAATCTATCATTATCTACTCATCATAAGAATACGCCTCACAGCACGAGAGCTGTTGCTCGCACGTGCCACGTGCTCATCTAATTCCCGGCATCTAGAAATCACATTGCTCTACGTTCATTATAACGGAAGTGTGGTGTGTGAACGTCGCATACAACGACGGGCTCATCCTGCACTGCTCAACGTGAACCATAAAACTGCTCATTTTTACTGTTTGCTATTTACTATTTTACTATTTACTATTTGCTCTCCAAACGAGATCGACTATTTCACCGGCCATTTGTGTGTGTGTGCTTGACCCCTCACTTTTGGCCATCTCGCCACGCGCGTCCAAAGAGTCGGTACGAACCGCGTTCGTTTATCAACCTGCCGCCGATTATTTGATAAGCAATTAATCAAACATCTTTTGGTCCTTCGAGCCGGATCGCGTGTGTGTGAGAAAGTGTGCATAAGAGGACGATCTCTCGCCGTACGTGTGTGTGTGCGCACGGTTGGACAAAGCGTTCATTTTGCGTGTTGTGCTAGCAAGGTCATACTTTCGTAGCGTGTGTTTACGTGCTCAAGAACAATTTTGCGTGTGCTTACATGCACATAGCCGGTGTTCACGTGATTTCTGTACGCAGCTCATCGGTCATTTTCCAACAGATTATAAAGTCACGCTCACATTGTCGAATTCATCATGTTTGACGATAAAGATAACTCAAAATCTCTCGAAGTGCCGACAGCGGGTTGGGCTTCCAGACCTGTCACGCCGACCGGATCTGCCGCCTCATCACGAAATGTCTTTCCTGCTGGCAACACTCGTGCTCAATCTATGCCGACTCAATCAACGGCTCATATTAAAGATGCAAGCGCAAAGGGAACAGGCTCACAGACATTTTCACAACAGACATTTCCGCACACAAAGGATCGGCTCCAGCTTACTGCGGCATTCGCTCATAGCTCAACAGCTCATCCGTGTGACCAGTGTCAAGGGTCTCATTACATAGTCGCATGCGAACAATGTAGAAGGTTACTGCTTGTTGCACGTCGAGCTATTGTGAGTGAAAAAAGGCTATGCTTCAATTGTTTAGGCAGACATAATGTAAAGGCGTGCAGATCAACTCAAAAATGTAAGACGTGTGCTAGGCATCACACGATGCTGCATGATCCTGACCACATCAGCTCAATGAAAGACACCGCTCAGTCCTCAACATCATCAACAGTTCAATAATTGGTCAGTGCAGTCGCCCATACCTGCTCATTTCAACAAAGTTTCTGCTCAGCTCTCCTCGGAACCGTTCTTGCGCAAACCATCACTAAATTAACAGCTCATCCAGTGTGCCTGCTCATTGATTCAGGCTCAGAATTAACGTTTATTTCGGAACAGCTTACTCTTCAGCTCGGCATGCATCATCGCTCACTATCAATGGAATAGGAGGATCCCGATCAACTCAGATTCTTGGCTGCACTCAACTTCAGTTGAGTCTCTCTATTCTATGAAAACTGTGACTATTGAAGCACACATCCTAAAAAGGCTCACATCATTGATCCCAAAGTCTATCAAAGTCACTCCTAGTGACTGGCCACAGTTTAACGGTCTTTCTCTTGCAGATCTTGAATACCATCATCTTCGAGCAGTGGACATCATTATTGGGGCAAATCATTACGGCTCAATTGTCAAGCCTCAGATCATTAGAGGTGACACAACATCACCAGTTGCCCAGCTCTCAATCTTGGGTGGATTCTCATCGGACCAGTGAGTGTGGCCAATTCAGCAAGTGTGCACGCTCACCAAATAACAGCTCATCAGCAAGATGCTTTCAATGAGCTTCTAACAAGATTTTGGGAACAAAAGGAATTGCCAACGGCTCAAACAACGCTGACTCTAACGGAAGAAGAAGGTGTGAGGCTCACTTTCAAGCTACTCACACCAGAGAGACATCAGGACGCTACATTGTCCGGATCCCACTCAGCTCATCACCTTCAGCTTTAGAAGAATCTCGAGAGATAGCATCAAGATGTCTTAAACGAACAATTCATCGGTTGAGCAAGGATGCTCAATATCGCCAACTCTATACAACATTTCTCAAAGAATATGAAGATCTGGGGCACATGAGGAGAGTCTCTGATGGGGAATCGGAACTCAGGAAAAACCTAGCACATGATTCTTCGGAATCAGGAGGGTTAAGGGTCCTGAGGGAAGATTCAACCCGTCTTTGGCTCATCCACCATTCTACCTGCCTCACCACGGAGTGCTCAAACCGGACGTCAATAAAGCTCAGAGTTTTTAACGGCTCGAGTCCAACATCCTCTGGGAAATCCATCAACGACATCATGCACACCGGTGCAAATCTACTGCTCAATGTCATGGACATGCTCATATGGATCCGTTATCATCGCCACATCTTTGCGACTGACATTACAAAGATGTATCGGCAAGTCAAAGTGCACAAGGAGGATTGGAATCTGCAGCGAATCTTATGGATTGATGACCAACTCAACAAGATTCCTTTCCATCTCACTATCGTAACATATGGTACTCGAGCAGCTCCCTTCTTGGTTACGAGAGTATTACTTCAACTGGTTAAAGACGAAGGCAGCTCATTTTCACTGGCGGTTCTACATGGACGTTATGTGGACGATATCTTTGGGGGAGCGGACACAATCTCAGAGCTCACAATTATCGCTCATCAAATCATAAGCTTGTGCAACGCGGGTGGTTTCCCTCTTGCAAAATGGCATGCAATGGATCAACAATTTCTCACCGACATCTCAGTATCATGTTCTAAAACGAATACAGTGTCATTGGACGACTGCAAAAGCAAATTACTCTGACTCAAATGGATTCTTTAGGAAGACAAATTTATTTTCTCATAAAAGTTCAACTCACCTCCAAGGAAGCTCATCAAACGCCTCATACTATCTGAAATGGCTCACAAGGGGAGGTCGCGGTTGACTCTTCACCGATTTTGATCTCCTTTGGTGTGAACCGCTGGATGCTACTGCCGTTAAAGCATCGTTACAGAAAACGTTACACGGGGGGGAGGAAGGAAGGGTCGTGTGATCCTGTCAAAGATTCTAGAAAGTCGATTAGAAAATATCTTATTTATACATTTATAATATATTTATTACATATTACATATTTATGCAGAAAATAATAATGAGTAATAAATTATATAGATTGATAAAGAAATAATTACATAATAGATACATAAAGAATTAAATAGATAAAAAAATAATTAGTTAAAAAATAAATACATTTTTTGTTTATTTGTTACATTGCGCTGGATGAGCATCCAGCAGTTCACAGCAAGTAAAAAAACCGATTTTGTAAAGCTATGAAAAATGAAAAATGTGTATTCTAACATTATTAGTATGCCGAATATTTATTTAACATAATAAATAATACATGTTATATACATATATATAAATAAATAAAATAATAAAAAAAAAAATTATGATATCCCAAAGTCTTGAACCTGGGATCTCGGGATTACTCTTCTGACGCTCTGCTACTGGACTAGCGGCACTGACCGAAAGTATGTCTTTCTTTAGGCCTGATAACGAACCTGGCAAGTTTTGTCAACCTCGAGAAAAAAAAAATTTTTTTTACAAGGCGCATTGGACGAAAAGCTCGAACACGGATCAATTATTTTTCGATATAGATTTACCACACCAAAGGAGATCAAAATCGGTGAAGAGTCAACCGCGACCTCCCCTTGTCAGATATTTGATCCTCTCGATTTGGTTTCATCGATTTTAATAAATGCCAAGGTTTTATTACAAGAATTATGGTTACTCAAGCTCGGCTGGGATGATCCCTTACCAGCCTCTCTCAGCATAAGATAGCTTTCAATAAGAAACCAACTCAACGCGCTGGCCAGCGTCTCAGTTCCACGATGGCTCAAGACGTGGAACTTCATGGTTTTTCGGATGCTTCTCAACTCGCCATAGGAGCAGTCATTTATTTGATTCTCAACTCACTGTCCACTGGCTCACACTCAATATTAGTGTGCTCTAAAACGAAAGTAGCACCTCTCAAGAAGTTGACGATTCCACGATTAGAACTCACAGCAGCGCTCATGCTCACAAAACTCGCTCCACATGTTAAAGCCACACTGAAGCTTAAGGTAGGCGCAACTCATCTGTGGACAGATTCTCAAGTGACTCTCAATTGGATCAGATCGCACTCATCTCGTTGGAAGGATTATGTCAGGAACCGAGTAACGCAAATTCAAGAATTGTGCACAGATACCACCTGGCGTCATGTTCCTGGCAGTATGAATCTGGCGGATTGTGCATCGCGTTAACATCGATCAGCTCAAGGATCATCCATTATGGTGGACCGGGCCACAATGGCTCACTAAAGATCAAACGGAATGGCCCTCTTAACTAGAATTGTCATCATCACTTGGCAACTCAGAAGCTCGAGCAAGAAATTGTCGTTGCTTCAAGCACAGCATATCATTGGGACTTAATCTACTGATATTCATCGCTCAATATATTACTAAGAATTACTGCTCTTTGTACAAGATTCATCGGCAAGCTCAGGAACTCCCTCAACACATCTCCTCTCATCTCACCAGGATCTACAACAAGCCCGTCTCTTCTGGATTAAGGCAACGCAAACGGCATACTTCTCTCATGAAATAAAGCTGCTCACAAAAGGATCATTGTTACCACACTCTCATGCGTTCTCAAGACTCACTGCATTTATCGACAAAAGGGTGTAGTAAGAGTTGGAGGGAGACTCAACGAAACGCAGCTCAATTACGAAGAAAAGCATCCTGCAATTCTGCCCAGGAACTCTCCATTAACAAATTTGATCATTGCTCAAGCTCATCGGGTCAACTCTCTATGGTGGTTGGAACTCTCAACTCACACTTGGAAGAATTCGCCAAACCACCAGGATCATCGGCGGGAGAGCCAGTTAAATCGCACATCCTAAAATGTGTTGTGTGCGCTCGACAAAGGGGGCACGAGCCCAGCAACTCATGAGTCAGCTACCATTGACGCGCGTGACACCTTCACGACCATTTTCTTATATGGGGGTGGATTATGCAGGACTGATCACACTCAAAACTTGAAAGGGTAGAGGAGCTAAAACTCACAAAGTGTACTTCTTGTAATTGAATCTGCTCCATCGCAGATCATTTCTCAAAATCTCGTTTCAAAATTACTTGTATGACTCTAGTTTTCTCGTGTTCGCGAATAATTCAGGTATCATTAGGGTAATTTAGAATCGGGCGCGCTGTTGCTAGCCACCTAACACGCAACACCCGCCTGACGGTGCCACCTCTCGAGCTTACATATCACGTGATCCTGTACGAGTCCAAATAGTGGGACTTCTTTTCCGGAAGCTCCTTGTCAGTCGCTCTCAACACGTTATACTAGTGCACATGCATTGTGTCGCTCCCTTATCATTCCCATTATTCAGCGTTCTCAATTACTTTCTGTGCTTTTGCTCCACGTTTGTTTGTGTTAGCACGCTTTCTTTCTGCTCATTGGTGTCGGAATCTATCATTATCTGCTCATCATAAGAATACGCCTCACAATTTATTATTATCTGCTTATCATAAGAATACGCCTCACAGCACGAGAACTGTTGCTCGCACGTGCCACGTGCTCATCTAGTTTCTGGCATCTAGAAATCATATTGCTATACGCTCATTATAACGGAAGTGTGATGTGTGAACGTCGCATACAACGACAGGCTCATCCTGCACTGCTCAACGTGAATAAAACTGCTTATCTTTACTATTTGCTCTCCAAACGAGATCGACTATTTTACCAACCATTTGTGTGTGCTTTTCCCCTCACTTTTGTCTCGCCACGCGCGTCCGAAGAGTTGCTGCGAATCGCGTTCGATTACCAACCTGCCGCTGATTATTTGATAAGTAATTATCAAACATCTCGGTCCATATGACGTGCTTGTCCAAAAAATTAAAGATAATAACAGTCGTCGCCAATTGACCCTCCGGCTATTGGCCGTCTTCTCTTCTCCTCTATCAAGAATGATATTTTAGAAATTAAAAAAGTAGGATTTTTGAAAGTTAATCCGCTTGAAATCAAGAGAGGCTGCGAATAGCTTGATATTTAATAGCACACTCAAGGAAAGAAAATATCAAGTTTTCATTCCCTCATATCGTATTAATAGAAAGGAAATCATTCGCGATGTCCCACTAGATCTTTCGAAGGAGGAGATCTTGAAAGGCCTTGATTTAAAAATCCCAATTCTTTCTATTCAGAGATTAAATAGACGTCGTAAAGAACCTTTTTTTGCTTCTCAATCTAGTATAAGCACTAATGTAAATAGTGTAAATACTGTAAATAATAGTTTGATTCCCTTTCGATTCATTCTAATTACCTTTAGAGGTTAATTTCTGCCTGATAGATGCTCATATTTATTTGTATAAAGCGACGTCTACAATGAGATCTTAAGATTTAAGACTTAGCTTTAAATTTTAAGGCATAAACTTAAGGTGTAAGATATTAAGTTGTAGTGTTTACAATAAACGTTGTAAACCATATTTAAGCTTTAACGATCACAAAAAATCAATCAAGAGCGCATGCTTTTAAACAGCTATGCATAATAGAAGAAGAAGATGATGTAATATTTTTTCTTGTGGCAATTGTATGAGTGCAAACTATTTGTTTATTATTAAATCAACTCAAGAGTAACAATCGGAGATGGTGGATACCAGACAAACGAGAGGGACTTCATTTGGGAGCATATATAACTGGTTGTTTTTAAAGTATAAACAAACAATTCATGAAGAATTTTTTAAAATGACGAGACTGACAGTAGAGCAGTTCGAAGAACTGCTTAACTTGATTAATCCTGCCTTAATAAAAAGTAGCAATCGAGAACCTTTGACTCCTGAATTCCGTCTAACATTTACAGTATGGTACGTTGTCACTCTGTATTAAGTACTCATATTCTCTCTATATCTTTTATTATTCTCTTTTATTACTTCTCTACCTTTTCTATTAAATTGTATGTTTAAACTTTTCTCACATGTTTACACTTTTCTCTTTCTAGCATCAGGAGATAGTTTTATCTCAATGGCTAGATAGGGGCGCATAGGCAAATCAACATCCTATATAGTAGTCACAGAAACATGCAGTGTCATTTGGTAATATCTAAAAGAAATATATTTGAAGCCTCCTTTTCAAAAAGAATGGAAAAATATAGAAAAAGAATTTTATAATCGATGGGATTTTCCCAATTGTGTTGGAGCTGTGGATGGAAAGCACATCCGTGTGCAATGTTCACCCAACTCCGATTCAGCATATTATAATTATAAGGGCTATTATAGTATAGTATTATTAGCCACTTTTGTAGTATAGTATTATTAGCTACTTTTGTAGATGTTGAAGATTATGATATGGTTGGAGAATGTGTATTATTTAATATTAGTCAAATTTGTGAAATATTAACGTTTCTTTTCAAACATGTGTATACAATTAATAATGTGTTTCAGGATCATTATCAGACACAAGTATTTTTAGTGCATCGGCATTTGGGTGTTCTTTAGAACGTGATGAATTAAATTTACCACCACCAAAAGTATTGCCAAATTCAACATCACTAGTTCATCATTACTTCGTAGGTGATGAAATTTTTCCCTTCAGATTAAACTTATTAAGACCATATGCAAGAAAAAATTTGTTGGGAATCACACAAAAAATGTTTAATTATAGACTTTCAAGGACATGACGTTATTGAAAACGCTTTTGGAATTCTCGTAACCAGATAAGATCATTGCTTTATTGTAACAAGTTTGATTTCTTAGCATTGAATTATATAAAAATAAATGTATATAATGACAAATAATGTTTTTTATATTAGGTGGAGAGTGCTGAGAACCACATTAGCCTTACATCTAGATAATGTGAAAACTATAGTTTGTGCTACAATCTGTCTACACAATTTTATGAAAAAAGAAAAACATATTAATGGATTCCAAACATACTGTTCACCAGGTTTTGTAGATTATTATGATGTAAATGGCGATGCTGTTCCTGGTTTGTGACGACAAGAAAACACTCCTGCAAGTATACACGACTCAATAGAGTGGGATCTAATCGTGCTGCCACAACCACAATAAAGCAGCAGGATAAGATAGATGAATATTTCATCTCAGAGGAAGGACAAATTTCCTTGGCAATGGGAAATTGTGAACAGAAGTCGTAGAATAAATGTTCTTTAATTTGTTAAATTTTATTGTACTAAGTGTGTAAGAATTATTTTTTTTTATTAGTGTTTATTTTATTATTTTTGTTTATTATAATGTTACTATTTTCTTTTATTATTACTATACTTTTTTACTACTTCTAATAAATTTCATTTTACTTGATGTTTATTTTATTGTACAAAATGTACATCGTTATTATAAAATATACATATACTTATTTGAGCATCTGACAATGTTAATTATAATAATTTTTGGTATATTATTTTATAATGTTTCAAATATATGTATAATAAAATAAATTTTATCAAAAACTTTAATAATAGTTTTTTCATAATACTCACTACATTGATAATGACTAAATTGTTAACAATAAATCTTAAAAATAGTATCACAATACTTATATAAAATAAAATTTAAAAAAAAACTTAAAGAATTTATCAACATATAAGATATTTTTTTTAAATTTGAACAGCATTACTATATATCCAATATCTAACTAATACATCCATAAAAGATATTATTTTTGCATAATAGTTATAATCTTTGAAACAAAAAATTTTGATCTTAATATTTTAGATGGAAATAAAAAATTTGATTTTGGACTTTAGAAAAATTTTCGTATGCAAAGTGACGCTGCGCAATCTTTTCAAATTCGAAAATAGACTATTTAAGATCGCATCACTTTCACATACGAATATTTTTCGTATTTTGTCGAGAATAAGATTTCTTGTTAGAAATGTACTAAGGATTACAAAAGTTCAATGTAATGGACATTGATTTAAAAAAAACTTCTAAATATTATTAAAAAATAAAGGAAATAAAAACATACTATAAAAAAGAATGATATATGTGTTAAATTAACATAAACTAAATTATCTTTTTTTGTACTGTATTGAGAGGTACAAAAACTATATTGTAAACTAGGCGTCATTAATGCCTTCCCATTTTTTTACTATTTTTGTATTAGTAATATATAATGTATACTAAAAATAGTGAAAAATAGAAAGGCATTAATGACGCCTAGTATATTAATAATATCTTAGTTATCTAGTAATTATTTGTCTCATAAGTGACTTGGAATTACTTCCATTATAGACATGAAACAATTCAATTGCTGTTCATTTGCTATTCGTTTCATTGCTTCAGCTTGCTGTAATATACGGATGCTGCTGCTCCATAATAGTAGCACGATTCAAGTATGCTGTTGCCATTACATTGAGAGCATGAGAAGATTGGCACAATACATTATCTATGGTATAGCATAATACATTATCTTCCCCTGTTTTCTGCCTTTTTACTGCAAATCGATCTGGAGTTGACACCATTTTCTTTGTTTGAAATACATTATTGATCTCAGTAATATCTACAACTCTCTTATTTTGCACTCTATTATTATCCCTCTAAAAAAACCTTGCAAAAGAATGTACGCCAAGTATATAAAAATATTTCACTTTGTATGCAACAAAACGTTTAATAAAAAGATACCCTTATAATAAATAATTTATTAAAATTTTTCCTCAAAAAATATATAATTTTCCTAAAAAAACTCAAAACTAAATATGAAATCAATAATTAATTAACCAAGTACATTGAAGCAATTGATACGGATTTGTAATTTGAAATATTTGTCACAAATTCAATCTTGCATATGTATTAGATTCTCGATGAAAATGATTTTCAAAATAAGTTCCAAATAAATTTGGAACTAAAAAAACTAAAAGCAAAACGACTTACAAAAACTTGGCATGCTTGGATCGTATTATAATTTACATATTTCTATAGTTGAAATTAATTACAGGTATATAATACGTAAACTTTGTAAAATTATATGTATATATACAGGATGCCCGTCGATTTTCGACCTTAACGAAAAAAATAAGTAGTTTGGCTCAAATTAAGAAGAAATTATCTATATTGTTTTGGGATTGTCGCAATAATTACGGAAAAATTAAATAAAGAAGATCGACCAATCTGCGTGAATAGAAGCGCGCGGCGACGAGAGTCGTCCCACTGTAATCCGATACTAGTCGCGCCGCGAAGCGGTGGGCGGGTCGCTCGAGACATGATACGATATATCGCAATACCGCGCCGAAAAATGACCTGTCCTTTTAGCGGCGAGAAAATGATGCGCTATCATTTCCACACCACTTTGCGGTAGATAGCACGATGCGCTTTTTTTTATAGTGGTTTCTCCCATAGGCCTATTCCACTCTCAATTTGAAAATTATTCAAAATGCCATTATTATACGCTGAATACATCGTAAATGTAAAAAATTAATGGTGACAGTATCTTTACAAAAATTGATCCGTGATTGAAAATCCTTCGATAAAATGTATTCCACACATTGATAACGATACGATGATAAAATGCTTCACGAATCTTTTCTTCATTTTGTACACGAAGACGCACTGCTGAACCGGTTATCTCGATATTATGCACGACACCCAGTTTCACATAATTATTGCACAACACGTAAAATTGTACGGTCACTTGGTTTTCGTGCACGCCCGAGAAATGATTCCATGTAAATTGCGGCACGATAAGTATTTTCTCCCGCTAGTCCGTATGCCACAATCATATTCGTATATTCCTGCAGAGTATACTTCATTTTCACTGTTAATTTACTACGCAAACACAAGATTTTTATTAAAACGTCTTAGCTCTCGCACGCTGTTATCACACTGCGTACGCCGGCAGCACGCAACTACAGCTGACAGCTGAGCGGACATGTGAGTGTAAGCGTACGTGTGAGTTCGACGCCTGCGCACTATGGTTGTCCGCTCAGCTGTAGTTGCGTGCTGCCGGCGTACGCAGTGTGATAACAGCGTGCGAGAGCTAAGACGTTTTAATAAAAATCTTGTGTTTGCGTAGTAAATTAACAGTGAAAATGAAGTATACTCTGCAGGAATATACGGATATGATTGTGGCATACGGACTAGCGGGAGAAAATACTTATCGTGCCGCAATTTACATGGAATCATTTCTCGGGCGTGTACGAAAACCAAGTGACCGTACAATTTACGTGTTGTGCAATAATTATGGAAACTGGGTCGTGCATAATATCGGGATAAGCAGTGCGTCTTCGTGTACGAGATGAAGAAAAGATTCGTGAAGCATTTTATCATCGTATCATTATCAACGTGTGGAATACATTTTATCGAAGGATTTTCAATCACGGATCAATTTTTGTAAAGGTACTGTCACCATTAATTTTTTACATTTACGATGTATTCAGCGTATAATAATGGCATTTTGAATAATTTTCAAATTGAGAGTGGAATAGGCCTATGGGGGAAACCACTATAAAAAAGCGCACCATGCTCTCTACCGCAAGGTGGTGTGGAAATGATAGCGCATCATTTTCTCGCCGCTAAAAGGACGGGTCATTTTTCGGCGCGGTATTGCGATATATCGTATCATGTCTCGAGCGACCCGCCCACCGCTTCGCGGCGCGACTAGTATCGGATTACAGTGGGACGACTCTCGTCGCCGCGCGCTTCTATTCACGCAGATTGGCCGATCTTCTTTATTTAATTTTTCCGTAATTATTGCGACAATCCCAAAACAATATAGATAATTTCTTCTTAATTTGAGCCAATCTACTTATTTTTTTCGTTAAGGTCGAAAATCGACGGACACCCTGTTATATATATATATATATATATATATATATTTTTATATATATATTTTTTGAGGGAAAATTTTAATAAATTATTTATTATAAGGGTATCTTTTTATTAAACGTTTTGTTGCATACAAAGTGAAATATTTTTTATATACTTGGCGTACATTTTTTACTTTTGCAAGGTTTTTTTAGAGGGATTTCACACCTTCTTGTATAATTTATTTATATATCTTTTCTATAAAAAATATATATGCATTTTTAGCACTTCGAGGCCAAATACACTTTTGTACTACTAAATCATTTATTAATTGCCATCCGGTATATTACTATACAGGGTGTACCAAAAGTCTGGAAACACCTAAATATCTCGAAAATGCATTTTAGAAAAAAATGTTTTAGATAAAAGTTATAAGATTTAAAAAGACGCATTTAACGATACTAGTCATTTGACCTTGGATGACCTTGTCAAGGTCAGGTCAACTTAATTTTTTTAAATGGAACCCCATATTTTTATTACAGATTCTTGTAGGTAATGTCAAGACGTTTTCAAAACGCATATTATGAGCTCTGTTTCGATAAGATTTGCCTGAATTATGAGCCCTCAAAGTTTAAGCACCGCCGGCATTAGCGTTATCCAAGATGCACCGCGTGGAGGTTGCTCGGTCGGATTTACATCTTTTGTGTGTGTGTGTGTGTGTGTGTGTGTAGGTGCGTGTGTGTGGTTGTGTGTGTGTGCATGTTGCAACAGAGATAAGGACCCCTCGGTTCGTCACTCCCGTAGTATTTATGGACTCCAAACCCTCTCTGCCGTGTGTGCGTGTGTTGTGTGTGTGTGTTTGAAAATTGAATGAGTGAGTTAACGAATAAGTGAAAAAATGAGCGAATAAGTGTAGGTAAACAAATAAGCGTGAGTAATAAATGTTCAAACTGTTGGCCTTGTACAGTTTGAGCCAATCGATGTAGAAACTGCTACAAACGTTTTCCAACGTTTCGAATCTAATTAATGCCACTTCAGTAATAATCCGTTGTCGTAAGTCATCCAAATTTTGAGGTTTGGTTTTGTAGACTCGGTCTTTTAAATAACCCCAAAAGAAAAAATCTAAAGGAGTCAAGTCAGGTGATCGGGGTGGCCACTCGATTGCTCCTCTCCTTCCATCTTTCAGGGAAAGTTTCGTTTAAAAAATTTCGCACTTCTAATCCAAAATGTGGAGGAGCACCATCCTGTTGAAACCAAACTGTATCGAAATTTAAATTAAAAATATTGCGAATACCAGGAACAATGTCATCTCGGAGCATAATCAGATACTTTTCAGCCGTTAAAGTTCCCTCAATAAAGAATGGTCCTATTATGTGCGTTCCAACTATTCCCGCCCATACATTTAATTTTTGTGGATATTGGGATTTTGTTTCTCTCATCCAATTTGGATTAACATCACTCCAATATCGACTGTTATGCCTGTTTACTGTACCGTTTAAAACAAATGTGGCCTCGTCCGAAAAAACAATTTTATTTATAAGGTCAGGATGTTCATCGATTTTTTGCATCATAATTTCGCAAAATTCTACCCGGCGATCAAAATCACCCGCAACTAATTCTTGAACAAGATTAATTTTGTATGGGTGATATTTTGCATTTTTGAGAACACGATTAATAGACATTACGCTAGTGTCATGTGCCTGTGAAGCTTTTCGCATAGACAAATGAGGGTCTTCTACAAATGACTGTAATATCTCTAACGAGGAATCTTCATTCGTAGCGGTCTTAGGCCTACCTAATCTTTGCCGATCTTTAACACTTCCTGTATCTTGAAAACGCTGACACGTTTTCAGAACAGTGGCTACAGAAATCTGTTGTCGACCAACTCGAAACTCAATATTAAATAAATCTCGAACTTCTCTGAAAGACCGTTCGCGATCTCCGTATCCTCGCATCATCAAAAGAGTTATTCGTTCTCTTTCGGTAAGCGCCATTTCAAATAAATCAGTAAGTGATTGTAATATTTTTATCAAAGATTCTTCAGTTGGAACAATTTTAGGTTTATTCAGTCTTAATCGATATTTAATGCCTAAAAATTTAAAGTGTGTATGACTGTGTGTGGAAGTAAATAGATGTTTTCATTCCAAATCCATCGATTTGGAATGAAAAGAAGACCGCTACGAATGAAGATTCCTCGTTAGAGATATTACAGTCATTTGTAGAAGACCCTCATTTGTCTATGCGAAAAGCTTCACAGGCACATGACACTAGCGTAATGTCTAGCGTAATGTCTGTTAATCGTGTTCTCAAAAATGCAAAATATCACCCACACAAAATTAATCTTGTTCAAGAATTAGTTGCGGGTGATTTTGATCGCCGGGTAGAATTTTGCGAAATTATGATGCAAAAAATCGATGAACATCCTGACCTTATA
The DNA here is from genome assembly GCA_030586385.1 of Camponotus fellah. Taxonomy (NCBI): domain Eukaryota; kingdom Metazoa; phylum Arthropoda; class Insecta; order Hymenoptera; family Formicidae; genus Camponotus; species Camponotus fellah. Next base: position 20,278 of record JAPIVC010000479.1, on the reverse strand, counting down.
AATAAAATTGTTTTTTCGGACGAGGCCACATTTGTTTTAAACGGTACAGTAAACAGGCATAACAGTCGATATTGGAGTGATGTTAATCCAAATTGGATGAGAGAAACAAAATCCTAATATCCACAAAAATTAAATGTATGGGCGGAAATAGTTGGAACGCACATAATAGGACCATTCTTTATTGAGGGAACTTTAATGGCTGAAAAGTATCTGATTATGCTCCGAGATGACATTGTTCCTGGTATTCGCAATATTTTTAATTTAAATTTCGATACAGTTTGGTTTCAACAGGATGGTGCTCCTCCACATTTTGGATTAGAAGTGCGAAATTTTTTAAACGAAACTTTCCCTGAAAGATGGATAGGAAGGAGAGGAGCAATCGAGTGGCCATCCCGATCACCTGACTTGACTCCTTTAGATTTTTTCTTTTGGGGTTATTTAAAAGACCGAGTCTACAAAACCAAACCTCAAAATTTGGATGACTTACGACAACGGATTATTACTGAAGTGGCATTAATTAGATTCGAAACGTTGGAAAACGTTTGTAGCAGTTTCTATCATCGATTGGCTCATTGTCAAACTGTACAAGGCCAACAGTTTGAACATTTATTATGAACACACTCACGCTTATTTGTTTACCTACACTTATTCGCTCATTTTTTCACTTATTCGTTAACTCACTCACTCATTCAATTTTCAAACACACACACACACACACACACACACACACACACACACGCACACACGGCAGAGAGGGTTTGGAGTCCATAAATACTACGGGAGTGACGAACCGTGGGGTCCTTATCTCTGTTGCAACATGCACACACACACACACACACACACACACACACACACACACACACACACACACACACACACACACACACACACACACAAAAGATGTAAATTGACCGAGCAACCTCCACGCATCTTGGATAACGCTAATGCCGGCGGTGCTTAAACTTTGAGGGCTCATAATTCAGGCAAATCTTATCGAAACAGAGCTCATAATATGCGTTTTGAAAACGTCTTGATATTACCTACAAGAATCTGTAATAAAAAATATGGGGTTCCATTTAAAAAAATTAAGTTGACCTTGACCTGACCTTGACAAGGTCATCCAAGGTCAAATAACTATCGTTAAATGCGTCTTTTTAAACCTTATAACTTTTATCTAAAACATTTTTTTCTAAAATGCATTGTTTTCGAGATATTTAGTTGTTTCCAGACTTTTGGTACACCCTGTATATTACACGTCAAAATTATTGATTTCATTAAATTTTTATTACATATTTACTATTACAGATTTCTTTATTATTCTATTATTCTTTATTATAAAATAAAATTTTGTTTTACATTTGAAGAATCGAAGAAAATATTAGATTTAATTGAAATAAAACATGCTGTAATTTTGCCATTGTATTAGATTTCTATCTTAAACAAAATGAAATTTAAATTGAAATTTAGCCAGTATTAGGTAAAGAGAAAAAAAAGAAGTTAAAAATTCGAAAACTTAAACAGATATATGTAATAAATAAATAATAATAATATAATTACTATAAAAGATTAATATAAGTTTGTTGCGTATCGTAATAAATATTATTTTATAAGGCAGCATCAATATATATAGTCCATCTTCCCACAACTTAAAATATATTTCCAGTTTTACAAATATGATGTTACTCTTTTTCTACTTTCATCTAAACCTTATTCTTACAAGTAATCTATCAAGTTATGATTATACAAGTTATGATTACGCAGAAAAAGATTATTTATGTACATAATTATATATATGTATATTATATATATGTATATATTTATAATTCTATAGTTCTATAGTGTATAATTATTGTATACATATATATATATATATATATATATATATACAATAATTATAAATATATATATATATATATGCACACACACACGTATGTATGTGTGTAGAAATTTACATATTTGACTGTGCAACCATAATTACAGTTACATAGACATTTATTACATTTTTCTGCGCAAACATAAATATAGTTACGCAGAAATATTCCCTACATGTATAATGATAATTATGTACACACACACACACACACACACACACACACATACATACATACATATATATATATATAGGGTGTCCCATTTTAAATAATTCAGTCAAATATCTCGAAAACCAAGCCCAGGAGGGAAAAATGTTTCAGACAAGAGTTGTTTTGTTTCGAGAGGGACATAAGATAGTGCCATTGGTTTGACTTTGAATAATCATTTGTAGATAGCGCAAAGGTCACCTTAAATTTTTTAAATTGGACACCCTATTTTTTATTGCATATTCTTGTAGCTTACCTCGAGAGCTATCCAAAACACTATAATTAAATTCACTATAATTAAATTTTTCCATTAAGTGCTTTTCGAGTTATGAGACTTGAAATCATTTCTTAATTTTACATAAACCATAAAATATCTCGTAAAATATTCATTTTTCGATTATTTTACCTTAATACTTTATGTACAAAATAATGAGAGGAATCAATTGATGTAAAGAAATCATACAGTTGTTTCTAAGAAAAAATATGTAATCATTAATCGCAATTACATATTTTTTCTTAAAAATAACTATGTGTTTTCTTTACACCAATTGATTCCTCTCTATTTTGTACATAAAAGTATTAAGGTAAGATAATCGGAAAATGAATATTTTACTAGATATTTTATCATTTATGTAAAATTAAGATATTTCAAGCCTTATAACTTGAAAAGTACTTAACGGAAAAACATTGGAACGGCGTTCGATGGGTGACGTCACCCGCGGGGAAGGGGGATCCGCGACGTGAACGATGGGCGAAGAAGTCCGCGAGGTGAAGGGGGATCCGCGAGCGATGGACGAGGGGGTCCGCGCGGTGAAGGGAGATCCGCGGCGCGAACGATGGGCGAGGGGGTCCGCGCAGTGAAGGGGAACCGCGGCGCGAGTGATAGACGAGGGGGTCCGCGAAGTGAAGGGGGATCCGCGAGTGAGCGATGGGCGAGGGGGTCCGCGCGGTGAAGGGGGATCCGCGGAAAGAAGACGGTGGTGTGAGAAGAACAGTGCTACGTGTGGGAAAAGGACAGTGCGACAAGGATGGCATCAACGCGTGACAAGGATGGCGTCATCGTGGGACAAGTACGACGCATAGGTGTGAGAAGGACGCAAAGGTAAGTGGGCAACGAGTATGTGAAAGAGAGAGAACGATAATATTGCGAACAACGCGTGCGAGAGAGAACGATAGCGCGAAGACAACGCGTGCGAGAGAGAACGATAATACCGCGAGACTTATAATTAATGCGAGTGAGAGAGCGCAACGATGATATCGCGATACTTATGACTAGCGCAAGAGAGACGCAGGGATGGGAACGCAGGGAGAGGCATGCGAATAATTAGATTTTTTTAATTAAAAATATATAAAAATTTATTTTAAAATGCGTGTAATTTTTACAATTGTGTGTGTGTGTGTGTGTGTGTGTGTGTGTGTGTGTGTGTGTGTGTGTACTTAAAATTATGAATATAATAATAATAAAATAATATAATATAATATAACATAAAAATATATAATTAAATGAGAGGGGGGGACGATGCGCCGGGCCAGGGGGAGACCGCTTCTGCAACAAAAAAGAGGAAAGATGTATTAATAAAAACCTAATCACAATAAAATTTATAGAATGGAAAAAAAATACATCTATCAATCCATTCCTCTTCTCTTTCCTCATTATTCTGTTCTTCCTCTTCCTCCTCTTCTCTTTCTTGCTCCTGCTTCTCCTCTTCCTCATCCTCCTGCTCCTCCTCTTCTCTTTCATGCTCTTCTTCTCTTTCCTCCAGCTCCTGCTCCTCCTCTTCATCATCCTCGCCGAAGAACCGCCGCAGGTCGAAGATATCTTCGATCTGGCGACTTTCCGGGGTGTCGCCCCACATATAGGAGAAGTGGCTTCTCCTTGTCCGTCGCATCATGCGCACCCACTGGCGGTGGTGTATATTGACGAAGTCCGGTAACTTTCTGATGCGACAACGAGGTCCCGGCACAAGGTTTTATAGTAGAGATGTAGCATTATCACCATATCAAAAATGCGTCGTAAGACAAAAGTACGGTCCCATGCAACTTAGCATAGTACAATATAATATTAATATCATATCGCGACTTTGCGAGAAGACAATCGTATCTGCGAAAACTTTAGGAACGTATCATTATCGCTTTACTAAAAACGCGTCGTAAGACAAAAGTATGCATGTTCCCACGCAACTTAACACGATATAATATAATGCGTCAACCCTGATCAAACGGTAATCGAACGGGAAACGAACGCTCGTCGAACGGTCATCGAACGGTAATTGAACGCTCGTCCAACGGAAACGAACGATCATCAAACGCTCGTTGAACGGAAACGAACGGAAATTGAACGGCCATCGAATGATCATCGAACGAAAACGAACGATCATCAAACGCTCGTTGAACGGAAACGAACGGAAATTGAACGGCCATCGAACGGTCATCGAACAGAAACGAACGTAAATCAACACCCGTTAAACGAAAATCAAACTATAATCAATTATCGAACAAATATTTAAATGTACCACAATGTAGTATCGAAATACAATATATGTGGCAGCTGTGTCTACGGAAACACGATACTGCGCACGTACATAGATAGGGATGAGGAAAGAATGAGGAGAATAAGAAAGACGATAAAAGTATATCGCAACATCAATTTATTATAATTATAAATATGGATTCGAAGAATTATTATCATGATATTTCAACCACCAATTATAAATCTTAAATACATTTTGTAGAGCACAATTTCTTACATGATTTTCGCAACGCATAGTATTCTTAATATCTAATTTATTTAAAAAAGCTACATCCTCATAGTCTGCATCCAAAGTTTCGATAATCACATCGTTTCTCGCATCATTGTCCAGTATATCAGCCAACCATTGCCGTTTTTCATGGCCTTTAACGTACACGAGAGACGCATCATCCTCCTCCGTTGCACCCATCACCGCCGTCGTAATTAAACGTTTCGACTTCCAATATGAAACGTGTCCCTCGTTCCACGATAATCCATGGTGATTTTTAATCAGCCATAAAACCTGATATTTTTCAGATTTTGTGAGCGTGTGCCATGTACCGGCCATGTAAAAAATAATGAGAAAGTATGTATCCTTTTCTCAAAACCGCAGCTTCTTTCACGACAAAATTTTTACGATAAATCCTTGCAGATCCACAAACGTTGGCGTAGCCATGATGACAAGATCCGATCGCAGACTGATATCCGATCGCAGACTGATGTCGATCGTCAAACATCTCAATCTTTTATATTTTTCTTTATATGCAATGGAAGGGATATTTGCTGATTTATGTAATTTTGCGAACTACATTGGTCAATGGATTATATTCGACAACCCGATCGTGCAAGCTGAGACAATAAGCGGTAGTATTCGCCGATATATTTTCCCTGCATTCAAACTCTATTCTCACGTCCATGGTAGCAGTTTTGAAAGATTCGTTTTGTCTCGAGCAATCAATGACCGCGAGAGGACCGCAATGTAGAAACTTTGGAATAGTTAATAGCGCGGTGCTATTATCGCATCTGTAATAAGATTTGTGAAAACAAGAGTACATATCGAATAGGACGGTGAATCTGTTTCTTTCAAAATCTAAATTTAAATCTTTGTAGGGATAAAATTCCGAGTTTAAATAGAGTTTAACGTTGATCAATTTGCAGTCATCGAATAATGTAACATCTTGTGACACTGAATTCTTTTTACCAGTTTGCAGCGCAAAGATGACATATCGCGGTTTCTCTAGCTGAGAGGCGGCTTTCACGGTCCACGAATGTTTGGTCATGCTATGTAGCAGAGGAAATTCGTATAAATCTCAAGATCGGAAACTCATATTCAAGTATCGTCCGCTTTCCAACATTCGCAACATTGATAATTTATTCATTTCGTTCAATATTACATGAGGCATACGCCACTGTATCTTGAGTAATTCAATCTCAGCTTCCGACGACGGATGTCCGAATAGATAATTATTATCATTGCGCGAACGTATCAAAATCAATTCGTGACGAGCGTTAATCACAACGCGTTATAATCTTCGCAAAATCCCAGCAACATGTTGAGCGGCACGCAATAGTTGAAATAATTTTTGTCACCGTTGTACGTCAAATCCCACGCAGCGTTCCTCAAGTTTATACTTTTCTGGTGCGTTAGAGAGATATAATTTTTGAGCGTTGATGTTATTCCAACATTTTTGTTGCGATCAATCTCCACTCCGTCAAGTTCGTATCGAAGCTCATCAAACATGAATGCGACGCAATTGTTTCCCAATACAATTTTCATTTCGTCATTCACTTTACGAACATTAAATCTTCCCTCGATGTAAAGGAAGCTTTCGCACGGTAACGTGTACAAATCCTGATGTTGTATAGGTATTCGTATCTCATCGCTGTATCCAAGCGTCGTATTGGCGTACGGATTGTACGTATGAGTCTCAATCTTGACGATGCGATCGTCAAAGACTGACTCGCTTCCAATATTCAAAATATCAATCATTCTTTTCGTACGATGAATCCCAATGATTTCAAAAATTCACGATTTAACGCGCTCAGCCTCTTCTTAACGACTATCTTATTACTGTCACTCGATACCGCTCGCCTTACAGCAATAGTATTGTCCCTCGTAAAAATATTGTCTCTCGCGTGCTTCGTTTCGTTCAGCACGAGCATACTATGTTTGTCGCCGCCGTATATGCAATCTTACGGTAATTTCCTCTCCTCGAAAATCGTGCAATCGATCTTTGATCCACAATACGTATCGTTAAATCCGTAATGCTCCTTACGATGATCGGCAGATAAATGATCTGTGCCGGCGTTTCCGATATCTTATATCCTGGTGGTACGCTCGGAAAATTCATGTATCGTGTGTACGCGCATGTCATTGCAGTACCAGTAGTCACGTTACATTCTATACGAATAATATTTACGTTTATAATATTAATAGGTTCATCCGATTCATACCACTTGCGAGGTTGCAATATACGATTCGACGAGAATCCAAGCAAGGATCCTATATTGTCGGGTTTGGTAAAGTTTATTTTGTAGGCGCATTTGATTTCGCTCTTTAGCGTACTGTAATTGGCGCAGAGTGCTATTGGATATTCCTCATCATAATCGTTTTCAACATCTCTGGAAAGGTGTTCATCCCGCAAAATTGCGCGTTTGAGATAATCATTTATAGCGTGCAATTCGTACGATCCTTCGGGAATCGTAATTTCCTTGTCATCATTGCCAAAGTAAAATTTATTATTCCAAAAATTTACGTTCGGAATCGTATGATAAGTTTCAAAATCCGTTAATCCGAGCTCGTAATCGGCATCGGTCAAATCTATAGCGGGAAAATAGCTTACAACGAGAACGCTGCTTCTGCCAGTCAACGTAAGTGTCAGTGACATATCGAACGAATAATGAGTCGTGATGATGGATTGTCAGGCTTTAAATTGATCGTTTGAAAAAATTTTAAACACAACTGTCCACAAATACTCTGATTATAACTTTGATAAGATGTATAATTATATTCAATTTTCACTCCTTCGAAATATAGCACAAGTTCCTTGGGCGGTCGAAGATTTCCAAAACTGTCGAAATATACGACACGATCACCTCTCTTTGCGTACGCTACCCAATGAATACCGGGACCATCAACGTCATCTAAATTGACGATACTGCTCTCGTTTCGTCGGATACCGCTTATCGATAAATTATTGCGCATGAAAACATCTCGAAAGAAAGGTATACGCATACGTTTCGCAAATTGTTCCAATTGCACGTAAGTTGTCGCACCCATAGGCATTTTTATTGTTTTTTCGACGTTTTTTTTTCTCTTAGACTTTGTTGAGAATCCCTGTCCACGCTTGTACGGAGTGAGATAAAGTCCGCGACCTTCCATAGCGCGATTGTAACGCTGCATCTCTTCCAGCTGACGTTGCGCCGTCTTGCTATCGTTTACCGCCTTTGCAATTCCCGCGGCACCGCCGGCCAAAGAACCGACAACTCCCAATAATGGCAAAAGTGGTAAAATACCACTACGTTTCGCTATTGGAAGTATTCGTTTTTTTCCCCTCTTTGTCGTCGACGGCTTTCTCATCCCCATGCCGAGTTTTGTCTTTGCCTTCATTGCCGCCCAAATAGTCGTAGCGGCTGCTCTTTCACCGAAAGTCGAATCCCTCGCGGTAATGCGTTCTCGCGCTCTTGCAGCTAGTATGCGATCCGCGATATGACGTTATCGAGATCGTTGCTTCGCGAGTAAGCAATGTCGTGCTCGCGACACGCTGCGTCCAGTGGATTGATACCTCGATCGCCTCTAGCCAATCGTTTCTCTAATCGAGTTCCCGGCCCGCAAAACTGATAACTGGGAATATGCAATTCGATGGGGAGCGCGTTTATCGCACGATTTAAAAGACCGCTACCTCTTACGATTCTCGCTGACATTCGTAGCAATCTTTTATCAACGGAGGTGGACCGTCGATGTGTGTTCGTTGCCACGGTTGATTGTAATGTCGCATGCACGAACGATATTGTTGAACCTCCGAATCAGTCTTTATATGTTCTGGAAGCTTGTCCCACAATCGTTCCACGTAATCACCAAAAAATTTTGCAGTAAAAGAATCTTTGGGATATACTGCAGTTGTTTGGTGATAAGCCCGAAATGTCTCTCTCATTCGACAGAAGGAGAAACATTTTTGATACTGAGCGGTTTCGAGTCGAGACACTTCTATAAATAGGTCTCCCCCTTGTGATCATTCGCAAAATTGATTCGAAAGAGAAAACATGCAGTTCGTGCGCCAAGAGCGGAATCGAAGAAAAAAGTACGCAAGCATGGAAACAAGCTGCCGACCACTATACGCGATATCGTTTGTGGCCCTTCAAACTGCGGTAAGACAAACGTGTTGATTAGTTTGATAGAAAGTCCGCACGGTGTACGTTTCGAGAACGTGTACGTATACTCGAAATCGCTTCAACAGCCGAAATACAAATACTTGGAAAATTTACTGACACCTATAGAAATTGGCTATTTTACATACATAACAGTGATGTCATTCGAGCGAGGCGCTTCCGAATTCCATCTTTATCTTTGATGACGTGGCGTGCGACAAGCAAGATGCGATAAGAGAATACTTTGCAATGAGTCGACACTCGAGCGTTGACTGTTTCTATCTTTGTCAAACGTACGTCAAGATACCTAAGCATCTTATACGCGACAACGCGAACTTGCTGATCTTGTTTAAACAAGATGGCACAAACTTGAAACATGTGTACAACGATCACGTGAATACCGACATGTCTTACGACGATTTCCGTGCATTGTGTCAGAAATGTTGGCAACGCAAATATGGCTTCGTAGTCATTGATAAAGATAGTACATTGATCAATGGACGATATAGAAGAGGATTTAACGATTTCGCGATACCGTAAAGCGATCAGTCATCATCGATACATCGATCAGTCATCATCGACACATCAATCGAGCATCATCGACATATCGATCGAGCATTATGAACGGTGATCGTGAAAAGATTGCGAGTGAGATTGCAAAAACGAGCGAATCGATTCGCAAAAAATATCGCGCTTTGAAAACTGGTAAAATGGAGGAAGATATCATATTGGAAAGGCAATTTAAGCCGATTACCGAGCCTTTAAAACAGCTTGTCGAAAATACTATGAAATATAATGCGTCGAAAATCGAACTGTTGAGTTTGACGTTCGGAGAGAAGCATGAGGATAAAATAAAAGAGTCAAAGCAAGCAATAAAGCGAGCACGGATAAATATGCCGATAAACGATTCACCGATATATTCGACACCAAATCGATCAAAGCGAAGGAAGCAATTTTCTAATATGGCTACTGTTTCTACTCCGATAAAAGTGCAACCGCGTCAAACAATACCATCCACGTCCGTCGAAGAAATTTACGAGATCGCACCCGATTCGTTTGTAACATCGGTCCGACGCGAATTAGAAACGTCCGAAGGTCAAAAAACGTTCCGAGATCATTTTGATCCACTAGCGCAAAAGTATATAGGAAATATTATGAGTGATATTTGAAAAATAAGAGTATGGATTACGTCTACGGTGTTAAATTTACCAGCGAAGGAATGATGCTCGGTGATAAATGTTTCGATGTGGACAAGGAAGATAATATAATTATCGATGGAATAAAATATAAGGGAATCGAAGATATCTACGATTTGATTTTTAAAAAATTTCCCAATCATAAAAAGTATACTCAAGACGATTTGTATAAATATCAAACTATATTAAAAACAACAAATGCGCATAAACGTGACAACAAAATTAATAATCCTATTAAAATTAATAAAGGATACAAGTACAAATATATAATTGCGCCATTATTCCCCGATAGCAAGGTGGGAAGAGGTATAAATGCGCCGCGTACGATGACGTTAAGCAACAACATCGATTATGTGCATTGGAACGATCCCAACGAATTGGTGGATCGTTTGCGATTGTTGGACGCCTCGCGTCGAGTCGGCAACAATACTCACGATAAATGAAATCTTGTCAATTATCGAAGAATTTCGCGAGGCCGGCATTATTATAAATTAAACTATGCGTCGACGATACGTGTCATTCAGTCAATGTTCTCGGTACCGAAATGTCGATTAATAAATTTGGATTATTGCTGGGAATATTGAATAATTTGTACTATGAATGGAATGGATTATTGAGAAATTACATTCGCGATAACGTTCTGTGCCAGACTATTACCGGCTTTGACGCAAGGTCGCGCAAGATTCAACGCGTAGCGCAACCGGAAACTGACACTGACGCTGTCAACAAACAATACGTGGATAAACTTTTGAGAGATCAACAGGAAGAAATTGAGCAAAAAATTATCGCGCTCGAAACAAACGTGCAAGCGCTGCGAATAATGATGGACGAGATAAAAAATGTGCTGAGATAAGCAACATCTGACTCGACACAGTAAGCGAGACATACTAATATCGCAATATTAATTATGCCTCGATCATACGGGCGAGAAAATAAAATCACCTCCGAAAAGCGACATCTAGTCGAGGAATTACATGCTCCGGCGAGAAGAAATTTTCCACGAAGACGTGTCATTGTACGCGGATATGACGATCTGTGACAGGCGGACGTGGTCGACATGCGTTCGTACTCAACAAGAGTCATAAATACATACGGTTATCGATGTTGAGCAAGTATGCGTGGGCTGTACCGCTCAAGAGTAAGAGTGGGAACGAAATATCGGATCGCAAAAATTATCGGAGACGATAAAAGGTGCCCGAAAAATTTTCAACCCGACAGAGGAAAATAATTTTACAACTCGAGTGTGCAGAAACTCATGAAGAAACATAATATTAATCATTACTCGACATATTCCGTTATGAAAGCCTCGGTTGTAGAACGATCCAACCGTACTTTAAAAAATAATATGTGGAAAATGTTTACGTTGAATGGAAATTACAAATGGATCGACGAGCTATCTCGACTCGTTGTAGAGTACAATACACGAAAACATCGCACTATCGGTATGCGACCTGTCGACGTCATCGACAGGCGATCGCTGAAAAACTTTTAAATACGGTGTATAGCAACGTAAAAATTGCAGCTGCGGCAAAATTTAAAGTAGGCGACGCCTACTTTAAATTTCGGTACGCGGAAATACAAAACCATCTTTGAAAAAGGTTTCACGCCAAATTGGATGACTCAAGTTTTTAAGATTGTCGAGGTACAGAAAACTAATCCCGCGACATTCATACTCGAAGATTCGCAGGGAAATCCCGTCGTAGGATTCTACGAATACGAGTTACAACGCGTCGCTAATCCCGACGTATATCTCGTGGAAAAAATTTTGCGGGAAAAGGGTGATGACGTATACGTGAAATGGGAATGGAGTTGGGAATGGATAAATCATACAACTCTTGGTTTCATAAAAACAATGTGTTATAAACATTTATTGAAACATATAAAATATATAAAATATAAAATTTCTTAAAATATAAAATATATAAAATTTCTTAAAATATAAAATATATAAAATTTCTTAAAATATAAAATTTATAAATGTTAAAATATAAATATAAAATGTATAAAATATATAAAAATACAATATATACATGATTATGTACAAAATATACAATAAACAAAATATACATTTATTTACAAAGATATCCTATAATGTCCCCACGGTAATGTATCAGTGGTTTGGGTACGATATACCGCTTATCGTCATACGGACTCAGAGCAATTTTTGTCTCGCGGATCGTGTATACTTGATGCAGTTTAGATCGTATACACGACTGACGTGTCATTTCAATCTCTTCGTTCAAGCACTGCGTGTAATCGTCAAACGTTATCGTTCTCGTGACAACGTTGCTCTTGACGCCTTTGACTTTCTTCGTGTCCTTTTTCCCATTTACTCGTAACGCGTACATCTTTGCCCTGAGCCCGACGAATTCCGTCATTATGGTGCCATTATTTTCGTCCTTCATCAGATCCGGTATTTTTTTATTTAGAAGCGGTATACCATACATATTGTCCACCGCATAATCGCTCGTATCGAATCTAGCGATGTCGCGCTTCATATTCTCATATACGTCTTCACACTCAATGTGATATATGTGTGAGACTGTCCGTATCGGTATACATTACCCGGCATTTGTCGCGATACATTGGCGTCATATACTCGTGATGAAATTCGTACAAACATGTCTTGGATATATCGAGTATGCACATGCCAACGTAAATCGGTTTGTAGAATTTCACCTCGAGTTTATGCAATTCCACCGCAATAAGATTTTTCCGAAAAAAACGCTTGGCTGTGGAAATTTGGTTTCCGCGATCATCGCTTCTGCGCCGTATCGTCCGTTCCAGTGCGTTATGAGTTTAACATCCACACGATTGCGCACATTTTCCATCGTTTTGCCAAACACCGCATTGTTCATTAATTTATATAAATTTTTTTCGAAATCATTTTTAGCCAATGTTCTAAATTGTGTATTTAATTCTATGTAATTTCGAAGCCAGGGAGATTGTGAAAACTGTAAAATTCGATGTATTTTTGTGACGTGAAGGCCGTGATGCGTACACTGTTGCAGGTTGCGGTAGTGTATCATGTAACGCTTCTTATCATATAGCGTTGCAAGCAGCTTGAATTCCCGCTTGCTAGGTGGTTTGTCGCGTGTCGGACAAAACGGTAGGTCAGTGTGCGCATCATGAAGATGTTGCGGGTACTCGAGGTCCACTTCGAGGATGTAGCCTGTAGGCGAATAGCACGATGGACGATACATCAAAATTCGTCACATCGTCGACTCATCGAAAATCGGCATAGGACAATGGTTGACACATTGCCCATCCGTATAAATTATTTACATCGAAATACATCAAGTACGATGATAGTTTCGATGAATCGTACGACTCCATGTACTTGTTATTAGCGCGAGCGTATCTACTCGAACATTGACTCAGACCGCCGCGTATACCACGTTCGATGAACATAACCATGTCGATGTCTGTGAGCAATTCGAACGTGATCTTTGTATGTTTCAACATGGCATCCCACGTGTAGCCGGGGAGAGTATAGTAATACGCGGGGTCGAGTCCGTAACTTTCGATACATTTATCTCGAAAGTTTTCGAAAATGTCTGCTAATAATAAGACATCGATTTTGAGGTACAAGTCGCTATATTCGCCTAGCGTCCGAATGGAGAATCGCGTCCAGACGTTCTCGGCTGCGGTAATCGCTCTCGGATACAGTTTCACCGGTCAAGGAACTGTAAAATGATTCGCGCGGTGGTAAACACGTATCTTGCAACCTGTCAACGGAATCGATGTATTCGTACGGAAATACACCTTTTCGCGTTAACAAATTGAAATTTTCGATAGATAAATTTTGAAATTCCGATTTTAAAATTTTAAGTTTATTTTTATCCAAAAATGATGCCAATTTATCGAGACTCGATGCGAGAAATTTAAAGGAATCGATGAAACGTAATTTTATATGATTTTTTTATTCTTCTTCCATACAAACATCTTTTGTAAACGAAATATATTTTTCCTTGGTGATCGGTAATAACTCGATTTTCCCTTCAAACGCTATGGCTATTTCCTCGATAATAAAAAGAGAATCATAACCGGATAAATTGTGAAAAACTATCGGAATACAAAAAGATTCTTTATAATTAATTTAAATTGCAATTTGAATGCGCGGGATCTCTGTACCGCCCGGTCAGATGGCAATGATCGCGAACGCATGTATCGTCTTCCGCGAATGGTTTTTCGCATATATGACATTGAGTGGCGCTATGGAATTTCTCCCACTCATCGGACGTCAAATTTACCATAGGGACATTTGTTTTTAAAATATTTTTTACACGTAACGCCAAATTTTTAAGGTCTGCGGCGAACCAAGAAACGCAATCGACGCTGCGACGCGAATGACGCTGATAAAGAATTGTCGAACGAACAATGTATATAATAAGCTAAACTAAATACCCGATGATGTTGGTACAATTTTTTCTCCTCCGTCTTGGCCAGGACTATAGACTTATATAATAGAACGCGTCATCTTATGGGCGCACGCACGCCGATATGGAAGGACAGAGATAGTGATGGAGTCGTCCGCTCTCTCACATTTGAGAGAGAGTGGGAAAGACGGAAAGGCGGAGAAGGCACTATATGCGGAAAAGGAAAGATTCATAAAAATAAAAGAAAATTTATATATATATATATATTATTTAATATACAGACATATTACACAAATATATTAAAATCTATATATAAAAATATATTATTTTTAAAAATGTTATTTTATTAAAATGTTGTGGAAAAATATTGCTAATTAAATAATTTTTGAATGAAAAATATTGCTTCATAATTAAGACTATAAACAAATAAAATTTGATTTCTATTTTGTACTAATGTATATAAGGAAAGACTTTTTATTTTGTGTAAAAACTCGTTTAATTGAACAAAAAAAATAGATAATTGAACAAAAAAAATTAATTATATAAGATATAATTCAAAGTGTATAGTAAATAAAATATATTAAATTTATTTGTAATATAATATTTTTGTTAATAAATAATTATATATCTATTTTTTGTTTATAAAATTATTGATTTTTAAACAAAACTAGTCGATTGTGAAAGCTTCTTATTCTTTGCACCGCGTTTTGTGAAGACTTTGCTTCATGATGAAGCCGAATATAAAAATACTGTTTTAAAATTATATTTATTAAATTAGACTTATGATTAGATAAAACTTTATCTTCCATAAACATATTCATTTTTAGAAAAAAAGTTTTACTTCTAGTAATAATTTGTTTGCATGAATCATTAATTTTGAAGCACATTCTTTGTAAAAGATTTGGTGTACTTCACAAGACTTTTTCTGCAGTTTTACAAATCACAATGACATCATTGCTCGGCGATATTAAGCCTCTCATTTGATTTTGACAATTTGTAGTTGTGGTTTTTAATGGTGCGCGGTTTTTAATACCTATCAAACTTGATGTAATTACGTTATTTTGTAATTGGTCCACACACATTTCACACTTAATTTTTTTTTTGATTGTTCGAATAATTGAACCAGCAATATAAATTACAATGTCATTACTATATTCAGTCCATAACCATTTATTAGTACTCGCGTAATCATGTTCAAATGTTATAGGTTAAATATTCTTCACTTGAATTTTTATGAATATTAATAGTTTTTGATTTAATATATGCTAGTCTCATCTTGTAATGAACAATTACTTTCTTTAGGAACTATAGAATTGACATGAGTAATAAGCTTCTTATAGTGGGATTTAAACTGTCGACATGTAGGATTGTTATTAAAACCACCCATATCGCATGCAAAAAAAAAGATTTCCAAATGTTCCTGAGACAATTTGTATGTTAAAAGATACATCATCGAGTTTTTTAAAAACATATTGAGCTATTTTTAAAGCACCTTTCATAGCTATTACAAATCCCCAAAAACCTGTCCTACGTTTTGAATTTAAAATAGAAATATTTTTTTTCTTCAATAATGTCTTCAAAATCTTAGCGATTTAATATAATTAATATATTCGTCTACTTTCTTTTCTATGGTTTCATAATTTTCTCGTGTTATACAAGTTTTTAGGTCTGTATTTTTCAAATTTTCTTCGTGTATTTAAAATATTAAAAATATTATTTATTGTTTCACAAAATTTTACTGTAGCATCAACATTTGCAAAGTCTTGAGGAAATTTTTGTTTCATAAAAATCAGTGCATCTGCAACTGATTTACTAAATGTTTGTGCTGCCAAATTTACTTTCTTTTTTTCTTTTTTGAAAATTAATATGTCTTTGACGGATTTTTGTTGCTGGATGTAGTTTATGTTTTTCTTTGTATCTCAACCAATTTTTCCAAAAACTCCATTGGATTGTATTATCAATCTCATTATCAATCAAATCATATTCAGCTACAGTATTGCGAATTAACTTTAACATATGACAGGCGTCCGGAATAACAACAATCGGTTCTTTAGTAACTGGGTGTTCAAAAATGATGCTTCTTGAATATTTTGTAAGTCTGCTCTAAATTTTTGACCATGCCTAAATTGTAGTTGCACCGTCGAATGTTATTGATATAATGTTGCTTATTTCATTATTATGCAAAAATTACTAATGATTCTTTTTAATATATTTGATCGTTCTTCGGCGGTCAGACTTCTTATCAAATAATATGAAATAGGAGTTTTAAAATGTGCGTTTAAAGCACTAACATTATAACAAATGCATGTGATGCTTCATCACTTTCTTCAATATCGAGACCTAAATCAACATGTCCGTGATATTGCTTGCCATCCCATTCAATTGCTTTTTTTTTGACATTTCATCCGTTTGAAATCAACTCTAATTCAATTCCTTTAGCTCTTTGATGATATTTTTAAGTTTCCTAATACTGGTTTAGTAATTCCTGGGCTAAAGTCATATTTACAGAACCATTTTCGGATACTTTGTGGATGAGACAACGTTTTCATAAAGTTATTTCGTACATATTCATATGCTGAAGTTGAATAAAATAATAAGGTGCATGAAAAACTCTTTTGATGCAGCAGGATATTTGTTACACTTTTTTGTACTCGTAACGTCTTTGATAATTTCAGTTAGAGGGACTACAGGGCTTGTAGACTAAAAAACACAAAAAAAAGAATAATATAAATATCATTTTTGTAATATAAATATCATTCATGTCAAAATATTTGTACGCAAAAGATTTTTAGATCTCTATTTTTTAGTTTTCATAAAATAGGAATCTAAAAATCTCTCTAAAATTTTCTGTTTTATACCTCTTTGTATAAAACAGCAGATAATAATATAAAAGCAGATACTAATATTAAAATTTATGTATTTTTTATTTGTATTTTTATTATACTTGGTCATATATGTTATTGAATGTTATTTATTATTTTGTCATGTGTGTAAATAAAAATCATGTGTAATAATAATAATATATAATGTAATAATAATGATTATGATGATAATATTTATAATGTTAGTGTATACATAAAAATAAAAAAATTTGTAAAAGCTTAATTTGATACAAACTCTTACACGATACTGAAAGATAAGTGAAAATACAAAAGACACTATTTTCCAGCCACACATTAAAATTTTAATATTTTAATAATGAATGCAGACATTTGAATAGTCAATCTTCACACTCACAATGATCTGTAATGTATTTACAATTAAAAAGTTAATCCAAGTTGTTAAAACTTGCCCCTTCATATTACTATCATCTTTTTCCGTAATGCAGGATCTGTCAATAAATTAAAAAATTTTACAAAATAATTTAAATGTGATCAATGATTATTGTAATGATTATTACTTTTATTTATTTTAGTTTTACTTACTTCTAACTTATTGCAAGCTTCATCAGATAATTAATCTATTCTTTTTCAAGGTTTCAATAATGATTTTAAAGATTCTACTCTATTAGTTATACGTTTCACTTTCTCACTTAAAGATTTTGTTTTTTCCGACAATGCTTTACATGCTCATTGACAATATTCCCAAGCAATGTCAGATGTAAAATGTTTTTGGAAAATCTCCTATATACCGAACATTATTGCATAATCTTTTCGATTTTCCCAAAGATTTATCCAATTTTCTACAATACAAAGTCATTTTTAATATTTAATATAATTATTAAAAGGATGATTTAAAAAATTATTACCATTTTTATAATCTTACCTTTTAATATTGTATTTTCTTTCTGACTGGAATTAGTACAGTGTGAGTCAAGTGATGTATTAAAATCACTGTAACTCATCAGACATCGTATGTGAAACATTATGTTCAGTAATTGATATGTCTGCTTCTTCATCAGCATAAGTTGATGCTTGAGCACAGTCATTGCTATACATTCAAATTATTTTGATTTTTGCTTGGAATTAAAAAATATTTTCATCAAGGACAAAGAACTTAAATATATTAATTACTTTTTTCAATAGACACATTATTGCTACCCATCATTGCTACCATCATTAATGTTTGTAGTGGTTTTGAAAAATTCTTTATAGGTATTTGTAATATTTGCCGAGATTTGTTTTGATTCAATGTTTACTGGCAATGGATTTTTTCTGTAAACAATATATTTTGTAACAAAAACATTTACTGTTAGAAGAAAATATTTTCTTTTAAAAAAACACATTCATACCACTGAGTTAATAAGCAAGACGGGACAGCTGTAGATATCAAAAATCGTTTTATGTTCTCTTTATATATTTTGTAAGAAAAATCCTTTTCTTCAAAATGTCTACTGCAAACAGAACTGTTATTACTAAGTTCTCGACCAATATTCATAAACCATTTAGCTTTCAATTCGGATTAGTAGGAATTCTGGAAATGTATTATAAACATATACTTTCTGAATGTAAATTATTATTATTTATTTTAATATATTAATATAAAAAAGTGATTAATGCTAGATTAAACAAACATGAATTTTTTCATGGTATACTTATTGTAAAAATTCATTTGCAGACTACATAAAAAAGTATTAATTAAAATAGCAATATAATGATATCTTAAAATAATTATTTTGGTTATTTTAATTCTTACCTATGGAAAGAAACATCCGGAATCATTCCTTGCTCTAGTTTACATATACTACAAAGATCTAACCATTTTTTAAATTATATTTTTAACACTCAGTAAAATATTTTTTAATGAATTTACTTCATACACATTAATTTCGCACGAAACCTTATTTCCTCTAACCTCTAATCTAACCTACTCTATCTTATTCTCTCCTTTATCCCCACCTTATCACATTTAGACAGAAAGAGCACAACTCCTGCTATTGCTCTCTCACTCTTGTGTCCCAACGTAGGGGTTGCTCTCACGGTTGGCGCGATCTATTATATAAGTCTATGGCCAGGACACATTCCAAGTCGGCGTACACAATGAAATCGGTCCTTCCGACTAGGGTTGTTGAATTCGAGCCACTTGTCGCTTGGCAATCGGACAGCGGTAGTCGTTCAGCTTTCCGCAGTCGACTGTATGCGACTGCAATTTGTAGTCGGCACCAAATAATGCAGGCATCTGTAAAAGAAAAAAAATTTTAATTAAGATTTTAACACCATATTCGACTAAGGATGAGACACCTATCAAACAAAGATACCGACCTTCACCGGCCATGCAAGCGATTATAAATAAAGAGGACGAACAAGGCGTAATCGAGCCCTCACTTAGACCCATGGAGCTCTCCCATCGTGATGGTTAACAAAAAGATGGCAAGCAGGGTAAGTAGGTTTGTATAGATTTCGGACAGGTAAGTAACGTAACACATAAAGACGCGTGACCCACTACCGCAAATAACGGCAACATTGGATAAATTAAGAAGAGCACGATACGTATCCACGCTCGATGTAAAAAGTGGATATTGGCGAGTCCCACTAGCACCGGCAGGCCGACCGATAATCGCTTTCGCGATTCCGGGGAAAGAGTTATATCAGTTTGCTGTAATGCCGTTCGGGTTGCATTCGACACATTCCAAAGACTGCTAGATACAACTCTCGAGCCGGATTTAGAACCTCACGTATTCGTCTATTTGGACGACATTATCGTAATTGGTAAAACGGTTTTCATGAACACCTCGGCTGCTCCGCCGGGACATTCCGCCTCCGCAATGCTAAATTACGGCTGAATCTTGACAAGGTGCAAATTTTTGCG